>JAABLK010000219.1:0-40508 GCA_012295415.1 Phytophthora chlamydospora | reverse complement strand
GTTGGCGCGTGGCCAGGGTCTCAGCCTGCTGCGTCGCCTGCACCACCGCGCGCTCCAGCGCGGCGATCTGCTGCGGGGAAGGGTCCATCGGGCGGGAAGAAGCGACGAGGGCCAAGACGCCGTCGTCAGCCGGAGACTCCGCGGTCTCGTCTAGCTCTGCGGTGTCGTCGTCGTTGCGCGTTGGCCAGCGCGTGCGGCTGCGCTTGTTGAGGCTGGACAGCATGGTGCACTCGAGGGAGAAGGCTTGCAAGTGGCGAGCAGCGAGCGGTGAAACCAAGGCGAGGGACTATTTTGACGCAGGTTGTCAGCCTTCCTTCCCTCGCAAGCGCTGACCACTGGAAACGGCTGTGATTAAAGACAAAGGCACAGGAGACACAGCTTCTGGCGCGCTTCCGGCACGACCAGTGCAGTGGCGCTGAAGCACCGCCGGCAATAAAGCCCGCATCGTGACCCGCATCGTCATGAAGCAGCTTCACCTTATCTATAATAGGACAATACGACGGATGAAGACCATCGAAGCAAAATGCTGCTATCAAGGCAAGAGCCCTCTCGAGCAAGACCATTGAGGTCTTGGAGGTCATGCTGTGCGTACAGCTCCAAGGCCGGCCTCTTCCGGACGCTAGGCGCTAGGAAATAAAATCTCGGCCATTTGACCCACACGAGAGCACTTGCGTCGGAGAAGCCTCCGAGCCGCTGGACGCTCGCCATTATGCACACACGTCACAGATTTCTTGTATTCTCACACGTCACAGATTTCGCTGCTGCGCCAATGGGAACCAGCCAGTCATTTGCTCTTCCAGACAGGTACTGTAAGCGATGAGCGAGCTGTACAAGGAGGCAGCGGCGCTGCTGAGCAAGCTGGAGAAGCGGCAGGGCGGGCTCAAGAGCCTGGCCTACGCCGAGTCCACGGTGCACAAGCGCAGCTCGTTCGCGCTGGTGTGCGAGACGCTGCGCTACAAGCCGCTGCTGCGCGAGCTGCTGGCGGCCGTGCCCGAGAGCCGCAAGGCGCTCAAAACGCCCAAGGATGCCAAAGAGCCGCCCGCGCTCGTGTTCGTGGCGCTCTACGACCTGCTGTTCGGCCGGCAGAAGATCCAGGGCGGCGGATACGTCAAGAAGGCGCTGATGCCGTACCAAACGGCCTTCCGCGCCGCGCTGGCCAGACTCAAGATCAAGCAAAAGGTGGCGTCCAACGAGGCGCTGCTGCCACCCGAGAATCGCCAGCAGCACCTTGCACTCCCTCGCTACGTGCGCGTCAATACGCTGCTCGCTTCGCCCGAGGAGGCCGCGGCCTTCACGAAAGAGTACGACGCCAAACAGGACCGAGACGTACGCGACCTGCTCGTGCTGCCCTCGGGCACCGAGCTGCACGAGCACGAGATGGTCAAGAGCGGCAAGCTCGTGCTGCAGGACAAGGCCAGTTGCTTCCCGGCCTTCGTGCTGCACGGTGAGCACGGTGACGCTGAGGACAAGCAGGGCGACGTGATCGACGCCTGCGCCGCGCCCGGCAACAAGACGAGTCATGTGGCGATGCTGCTGCAGCAACTGGACGGCGATGGAGAGAGCGGATCCACCCCAAAGCGACGAGTGTTCGCATTCGACCGATCGCCCAAGCGACTGGAGCTGCTGAAGCGGCGGATGGAGCTGGCTGGCGCTGCTGGTCGCGTGCAGGCTCAGCTGCAGAGCTTCCTGGAGGTCCCCGTAGACGACGAATTGTACTGCAATGTGCGCAGCATTCTGCTAGACCCGTCGTGCTCCGGATCAGGCATGACGAATCGTCTGGATCACTTGCTGGACATTGCAAGCTCGAAGGACACCGTGCTGGAGTCGGAGAATGGCGCCGAGTACGAGGATGATACAGCTAAGCGACTGCAGTCTCTGGCGGATTTCCAGTTGGAAGCGCTACGCAAGGCTTTCTCCTTCCCGCAGGTAGAGCGCGTCGTGTACTCGACCTGCTCCATTTTCCAGAAGGAGGACGAGGAGGTTGTCGCCGCAGCGTTGAACTCTGAGGAAAACATCCGTGCGCAGCGGCCGTTCGTGCTGAAGCCTGCTCTTACTTCGTGGCCACGTCGTGGACTTGAGGTCGCAGGTCTCTCAGCTGAGCAGGCCACGGCACTAGTGCGGGCCAACGGCCTCGAGGACTCGACCAACGGATTCTTTGTGGCGTACTTTGAACGGACCGACAGGGTTGGAGGTGCTCCAGTTGGGCAGAAGACTCAAACAAGTGCTGCTGCGAGTGCTGAAGCCCCTGCGCCGACTGCGAATGCTGCATCAATGGAGACTGCCAGCACGGGCAAGAAGCACAAGCTCTTGTCTGCTGCCCAGAAGGAGAACCGCAAGCGCCGGAAGCGTGCGAAGCGCAAAAACCACAGCCAAGCAAACACGGCCAAGGTGAACAAGGAAGACGATGAAGAATGAGAAGTTCACATTGTTGTAGCGAATAGATCAGATCATTTGTTGGTATTCTCAAAGACGAGGGAGCTCTTGTACTCGATGGAGTTGTTGCTGTTTGAGCTGCATTATCTCATACGGTTTCTGGCCGCTCTCCACTGTCTCGAGCGCGTGTTGTCGTTGCTTGAAGTACTCCTCAGCCTGATCCCCTTTCTGTCGCTCGATCTGCTCCAGTTTGCTGTTGCTCTGTGCTGCAATGAGGTCGTACTCATGTCGGGCATTGAGTACCAGTCTCTCCCTTGCGTGTAGGCGGCGATCATTTGACTCCATTTTCTCCTGTTTCTTACGCAGCCACTCCACGCGAGCGCCGTCTTCCTTCCGCAAGTCTCCAGTGACTGCTGCCATGGCCAGTTCCAGCTCTTGCAAGTAATTTATCCCACCCGTGCGTTGCAGGATCCGCACTTGCCATCGCGCACACGCCGAAAGATGCACGACGTTCGCTATCATATCACTGCGATGGTGTCTTTGGTGGGGCTTCTTGTCGTGTTGACTTCTGTGCAGCGATCCACGTTCATCCGAAGCCACTTGAACTCCCACTCCGCGCCTGAGACCCTTGTCATACACGAGCGCGAAGTCGCTGAGGACGAGGTACACTGTCGAGCAATTGACCATCGCGTTGTTAACGTCTTGCTCGCTGTCAGGGCCGGCATTTGCTGCCTTCCCAACTTGCTGCTCGTGTCTCCGTGGGCTGTATCGCACAAACCGCCAACGAGCCAAGCGCATGATGCCTTCGTTAGTTTCCACTGCGTATTCGCGGGTAGCTGCGTCGTCTCCGTAGTAAGCTTTGGAAGGTGTTGAAGCTTTCATGGCCACGATACGAAAGCGCTTTTGTCCACGCTGGCGGAGCTCGTCAGCTTCGCTGTCTTTCATTTGTGTCGATGCTGCGGCGTTGGATTCGCCATCGTCGAGCCAACCTGGACAGCCAAGATAGTAGTTGGAGTCGCTGAGTAGCGAGGTCAAGTCGTCGCCTTCGCCTGGGTCCGAGTCGTCGGAGTTGAAGCAGAGATGGCGAACGTCCAACTTGCGAGACACGAGATAGGTGGGGTCAACCTGAAGCCAGAAGTCGTCGGCGGCAGTGACCTCGTCGTAGCGCGACGGGTTCCGGAAGTCCACGATCGTGAAGGTCATGTGCGGTCCAGCAGAGCTGTCTTGCGCCGGTCGACTGCGGCCATCAGGGCCGATCGCTAGTGGCAGATCGGAGCTGGACGAGAGGAAGCAGATCTGGTCTCCGAAATGGATGGGCATCTTGGTGGACGTGTTGCCGTCCTGCAGACCGGCACTCCTGGTATCAAGCAAGTAGCACAAGTTAGTCGACATGATCGAAAACGAGACTTCGACGGATACTCACGGATGAATGCGCTTCTGCTTGGCGTCGCTCACTCCGTCTCGCTTGAATTGGAGGAACGCGAGGTGAGAGTTCTTGATATCGCCGCAGGCAGGCGGCGGCGGTGGCGCCAGCGACTTGGCGTCCGCAAAAGCTCGGCCTCCACGCAGCAAGGCCATCGCGCGGAGCAGCTTCTCTCGTAGCGACGCGTGCTCGACGTGGGCGTCGGACTCCCTCTCCATCTCCTTCAGAGCTGCGGCACAGACGGCGGCTAGCTTTTTGAGCAGGTCGGTCTTGGGGACGAGCGCCACACGTCGGTTCTGGAGGTGCATGGTCTCCTCTCGGTAGATCTTGTTGGCCATGAAGGTCTGGTAGTGCTCGAACGATGTGCTCGGCTCGTGCAGCTCGACGCCCTTGGCCAGTCGTGGCAGGGCATCCCGTCGCCTTCGAGTCTTCTGTTCATGGGCTGCTATTGCTGCTGCGTGGTGTGCTTTATGAGTTCGGTGCTTTGGTGCTACGAGTGAAAGCGGCGGCGCTGGAGGCAGCAGCGGCAGGGAAGTGGACGCGCTGAGCTTTTGGTGAAGTTGTTGCTGCTGCAGTACATGGAGCAGACTGTTGCCTGCTCTCACCTGGACGACGCGCTCGCGGCTGCGCTCCACGAGGTCGTGGATGAGCTCTCGCTGCGCCATCGCCGGCGCTCGAATGCATTGACACACAACAGCAACTGCAACCTCTTGACCTGAGTCGGAGCTTCGAGGACGGCCGATAGTTTTGAAAATATATTTAGAGACAACAAGCTCGCGATCTTCCAGCGCTGCCATAGAAAAATACTGGAGCCGTACATGCCATTGTTACTCGGCCATCGTCTGTCTTGAACTTGGCTTCAAAGCCACTTACACCGATCCTTCCACGACGCTCTTCTTGTCGTCCTTCTCGGCGTTCTCGGTGAGCACCGTCACGCCGGCCTCGACGTCTTCGTCGCTGTCGGAGTCGCTGTCCGACTCGGACTCGGCTTCAGCGTCCACGTCGGCCTCCGCCTCAGCGTCGACATCCGCGTCGTCGGCCAGCACGGACTTCTCGGACGCGCGCTTGCGGCTCTTGGCGATGGCCACGCCGAGTACGCCCACGATGCCGACAGCGGCGCCGATCAGGCCGCCCACGACGGCGGGCTTGCTGCCGTTCTCCTCGATCCAGTTCTTGGCCTCGGCGGCGTAGGACACGGTCTCCTCCGTGGTCTCAGTGGCGACCTCCTCAGTCTTCTGCTCCTCCTTGGGCTTCTCTTCCTCCTTCTTAGCCTCCTCCTTCTTCGGCTCGGGCTGCGTCTCCTGCTTGGCGTGGTGGTGCTTCTTGGCGCCCTTGATGATGTCCAGGTCCACGTTGCCCTTGTGCACGCGCAGGTGGATGGACTTGGCTCCCTCCGGCACGTCGATGACCTCGTCCACGACCTCGTCGTCTTCGAACTCGAGCTCCTGGCTGTAGTCCTCGTCGCTGCCCAGGTCCACGTCCACGGAGCCGTCGGTGAACTCGATGTCCGTGTCCATCTGGCCGCTGGCGTCCAGACTGGCCGAGGCCGAGAAGTCCAGCTCGCCCGAGCTCGAGTAGTCCATGTCCAGCTCGCCCGAGCCGCTGTAGTCCAGGTCCTCGCCCTCGCCCAGGTACACGTCCACGTCGGCCGAGCCGTCCAGCTCCATGTCCACGTCCTGCGAGCTGTCGATGTCCAGCTCCTCCGAGCCGCCGATCTCCACGTCGGCCGAGTCCGAGCCCTCCAGGTCGTACGAGTCGTACGAGTCGTAGGACTCCTCCGAGCCGCTGTCGGTCTCCTCGGTCTGCGGCTGCTCCACCACCTTGGGCGCGTACTTGGTCGTGTGGTGGATGCCCGCCAGGCCGCGTCGCGGGTGCGTGCGCAGCGCCTCCGTCTCCGAGGCGGCCAGCACGGCCGAGGCGCACAGCGCCAGCGCGAGCGTCTTCTTCACAGAGAGCACCATGATCGAGTCGAGGGTGGCTTATCGATAGCAAGTCCCGTAGTGAGCCAGCCGTCGCTTCAAAGGGGCTTTTGGAAGAGAAAAAATCAGGTTCGCGTGAACCCACGGGTCGCCGGCTTTCCAAAAAGCACTTGGGAAATGTATGCATCGGATTTGGCGGGGCCGACACTCCGGCGCTATCCACCCACCCACTTCGTCCAAAGATCGGAATCATTTGAAGCCATGGAGCACTTTGCGCTTGCTGGTAATGATAGTCCATATTGGCCCAGCTGGAAGAGAAACTTTGTCGTTGTTGCGCGCGTCTAGCACGATCGGCCGCTGCGGGCAGTGCAATGCTTGACTCGCTGCGAATTTGCGGCAAGTCCTTGTCGTTGAGTAGTGTCCACGCTGGGATCACTCTGTGTCAAGCCGTAAGCGAAGGTGAGACCGGTGAAGCTGCTCCGCTGCAGGGTCCACGCTTGCCGCTGCTGAGCTCAGCACCGTCAAGCTCACGTGTCAGCGTGCATTGTGATTCTGATCCGAGCATGCTTGCCAAGAACTTGCTCGCCGATGGGAAAGACAGATGAGCGTGAATACCCAGCGCCATCTCCACAATCCAAGCCCTGGTCTCAGCCCCAGTCAAGCCCAGGAGATACTTCTGAAGTATAGATTGCCTCGGACGTGCTGCTGTGGCAAAACCTACCGAGTGCTGCCGTGCTGCCAAGCATCGTAGCTCGAAGTTCCAGCAACAAAATCGAAAAGCGCAGCACCCGCTATCGGCATTGTGAAAACTACCGCGCATGGGCTGGTAAGAACCTGGCAGGCAAGCTCATTGATCTTGAGTTGAGCTGCTCAAGTCCAGTCCCGTTAAAGGCCAAGACGCTGAAGCTGATGGTATCGCACCTGATCGAGCATCCACGGTAGATCACACCCATCCGTCCTTGAAAGTTCACATCCTACACACGATTGCTTCGAGCTTGGTGATCCGATCCAACGACCCCGCTCCACAGTTGTATTGCCACCCGCGTGCACAAACCGCTCGACAATGGACGGGCAGAAGGTGACACTCGAGTTCCTGCAGCGCCTGAGCGACGACGGCAAGCAGGAGGCGCTGCAGACCGCCATGGCCTGGTGCTCCACCAAAGAATTGCGCAGCTTCTGCGGCAGCATGGGCGTACGCGTAAGGAGCAAAGAGTACGCGGCCTACCACACCAAGGCTGGCTATACGGAGCTGCTGCTGCAGTTGCTGCGCGCCGAGAGCGCCAGCAAGGGGCTTGCAGTGGGGCCAGCACCGTCGCCACTTGTGCTCACGCCCGTGGAGCGCACACGCAGGACCAAGAACTGCAACCTGCGGCTGCTCAACGTGCTCTTCTCCGACTCCATGTCGCCCTTCCTGAGTTCCATGAACGCCGAGCCAACGGCGGAGGAAGTGGCGGCGGGGGCCGTGGGCGGCACCAATCCTTTTTGGACCAGGTTCCGAGCCGAGTACGCGAGCGACAAGCCCGAGTACAGCCGCGTGGCCTTCCAGGCGCCGTGCCTCGTGGGCTTCGACCTGTCGACGCCGGTGCCGCACTCCAGCACCAAGCTTAGTGAGATGTGGGCGGAGCTCTGGGAGGCTTACAACAGCGCCCTCATCCGGTTCACACACTCGACGGACCCCAACGTGGACTTCGTGCGCTGCTGTCCCAGTCGGAGTGACGTGTTCTACATGCGCTGCTGGCTGGACGTCAAGCCGAACCTGCTGTCGGACGTTTGCGTGAAGCTGTCTACCAGCATCGGCCTGAACAACATTTTGCTAGAGCACTCGACTCGTGGAAGCGAAGAGGCTGTTGCTGCTGCTGGAAAGGAGGGAAATGATCACGCGACGCCATCTAGAAAGCGTCCGCGTAGCGCAATAACTCGAGCGACGAGAGAGAAGGAGTTTGTCGCGGCTTCAGAGGAACCGATCAACGACGCAGAGCGAGCACTCTTGATGAAGTCGATCAGGCATGCTGTTGACACTTTGGCGATGACTCGCGGGTTGGAGTTGGGACCTGAGGTCGAGGAGACCGTGCGGTGTGAGCTAGAGCGGTGCACCAAACGCTTGAAGAGGATACAACAGCATGATGCTGAGAACGACGAGGAGACGAAGAATGAACACCTGACCTGCTAGCCAAAGCTGGGCGGATGGAAGCATGCTGTACCTCAATCACACGTCGTCGCTGGCGATTATTGACTGGTATTCGTGATGAAGGTCGGGCGCGTGAGCTTGCCTTGATGGCAGCACTGCTACTAAGTGACACGTTGTCAGTGGCAAATACATTTGGAGGAAAACCGAGTACGCTACCCGGAGCTCGAGCGGATGCAGTGTGATGCTCCTGTTGCCTGAAGTTTGAATCGTGGCCGGTGTCTGCTGCCTAGTGTCTTGATGGTTTGTCGCCCGCTGTACAGGAGCTTCCTTTCGCTGGAGATATTGCTTGGCATTCATGAGGAAGGTCATGCCTGTCTAGCCACGCCAGGAAGTGAAGGCTTGGCGTGGGCTGCGCCGGTTGTGACAATTGAAAATGGAAAAGTGTAGGTGTCACAAGATGAAGTGGACAAGTTGCGGTCTCGAGCGGAAGACCAGGTTGCGGTTGAAGAGAAGTCATACACTCATACGCGCCCCGTTGCCGTCGTGGCGGTCCGTTGCCGTGTCACATTTTGCTGCACCGGCACCGCAAGCGCAAGATTCGAGTCGCTGGCAAGACAAGACAATGCTCGTTGGTAGCTTCATGGCTCCACCTCGGCATCTCCGCCGAGCCGGAGCCAGGATCCAGCCACCGGCACCACATCCGGTGCCCCCATCGCGGGGCTCGATCTCGGGCTCGCGAAGCAATCGGCGGTGCAGCCTGCAACAGCGGCCTGCAACACCGGCACCAGCTCGCCGCTGGCCAATGGTGCCGCGCTGTCCGAGGCGAGAGACGGTGGCCATTTTACTCGATGCGCATAAGCGGTGGCAAATATCCACGTCCGCGCGCACCTAGCACAAGAAACGAGACGAGGTAAGTCGCCGTCGGGCGGATGAGTGTGTCTTGCTTGTCTGTGTTTCTTGGCTGCCAGCGTGGTTGCAGACTGCAACCGCGGTTGGAAGAGCTCATTCCAGAACTTACACTCCAAGCGCAACAAGCACCAAGAACCCAAACATCCCAGTCATGCTCCCGCCGCCATCGCTCACGGTCGTCCAGATGCTGGCCGCGGAGGACTCCGCCGCCGAGCCGCAGGAAGAGATCCCGTGCACGTGCGGCGCCAAGGACTTTATGCTGAAGCGCAAACAGCTCAAGCACCACGTCAAGACGGCCACGATCGAAGCCAAGCAAGCCGCCAACGACCCGGCCACCGACGCGCCCAAGCTGCACCGCAGTCTGTGGCGCAAACTGCTGGGCAAGGGCCCCAAGTGCGTCTGCCAGAGGCGGCGCGCCAGCAGCAACAACAACAATCCCAGCAGACCTGGGCTCATCGAGATCCCGGCCGAGTACGTGGGCTGCTCCGCCGTGACCGTCGCCGGCAAGCGCGTCCCGTTCTCCCGCGACATGCAGCAGCAGTGCCGCAAGTCGTGGACACCGCTGGACGCCATCGAAGAGGACGACTAGCCAGCCGCGGCAGCTCATAAACCTAATATTATTTTCGTTCTACTTCATTCTACTTGCTAGGTAGAGCGCTCACCAGCAGCTTCCCTATAACTTTGACGGCCAAATTTTTTACTCGAATAAATTATGCTTTTGCCAAAGTTTGAGGGTCCTCGTCACAGTCTCAAATTTGCATGGCGCGGGTGTTCGGCATCGGCGTTGATGTGGCGCTGGTGTCGCGCCTGGACAGGAGCTTCGCGCGCTTCGGGGAGCGGCTACTGCGGCGCGCCTTCCACCCGACGGAGATCCAGGAATTCTACGCGCGCCCAAGCGGCGAGCGCGCGGCGTTCCTGGCCTCCAGGTGGGCGGTGAAGGAGGCCACGTTCAAGGCCTTCCAGCGCTACCGAGTGCTATTCCCCGAGATCCACGCGGTGCGAAGGGGCTTGGAGGGGCCAGCCATCCCCACTGCACTGCCAGTGGCTAATCACTCCAAGGCGTTGAGGCTGGAGTTCTCGGGCGAGACGGAGGTGCTGGCCAAGCGACTGCAATTGGTGGTAGGGCAGAAGTGATGGAGGGTGCTGGAGTTGCTGTCCTCACTGTGGTGCTATGCTGTTCTACCAGGAGCCTCATGTGTCCATTTCGCACGACGGAGACTATGCAGTGGCCTACGTGCTGCTGCAGCAGGAGACCGACGATACAGCAGGGAACTCGCTACAAGTTGAAGACAAGTCCATGGTTTAGTTTCTTTGGGCTCAGCTCTCTGAGCGCTTCCTTTATTGAGTCTTTACTAGTACTTCCTAGACTGCACACGCACAACGTACTCGTCGCCGTAGAGTGGAGGTTTATAATCGCTTCCTCCTGCTACAGCTTCGACTTTCCACGGCCTAAAAAGACTCCTTTCGGATGCCGCGGCCGCTGTGGTCGCCGTAGATCTCGCGGATGAGGCCGATCACACGCTCCACCGCAGGCAGCGAGAAGGTGGCGGCAGCCCACGAGTCCCGACGAGCTTCTTGCAGCAGCTGACTCCACTTATCAGCAGCCAACGCGTCGGCCACGCCACAGAACTCACGCTCGTGCTCCTTCCCCTGTGAGTGAGGAATGCCGCGCTGAGAAAGCCAAAAGAGGTACGCGTTGGGGACACGTTCAGTGGCGTCGCGCTGGTAGCGAGCCAGGTCGTGTGCGATGGAGCCCTCCCACTCCAAGTACTCGCCGATGCGAGTGAGGAAACTCAACCGCTCCGGCGTCACCAACTCCGATGCCAGAGCCAGCGAGTCGATCAGCAACAGCAGCGTCGCCTGCCAGCGCGTGGCCTGGACTGCCACGTACGCCAAGAAGCTCTCCTCCAGCGGTTGGTCATCAGCAGTCAACTCGTCGATCTTGTCGCTGGAGAGCGAGCCTAGTTCGTAGCTCCTCACGATGTCGTTCAGCAACTCCCACTGCTCCTTCACCAGACGAGCTCGAAGCAGCTTGTGCGGCACCTCCTGCTCAATGTGGTAGTGCAGCACCTGCCACAGCGCGAGGAACAGCGGTAAACCCGTCGAAAGGAGGTCGTCACCAGGCTCGACACTCTCCACCATCAGGTCGTGGAAGAGCTTGGCGTCCAGCTCGTGCATTTCGCCGTCATTGGCTCCGTTGGCCGAGCCGCTGCTCGCCTCCAACAGCTTCCGCATGAACGCGCGCACTTTCTGAGGACGCACCTCCATCAGGCGGTACGAGAGGATGTTGATGAGAATCGACAGCAGCTGCAGCTTGTTCTGCAGCCCGATGTTGGAGCGCGACACGAGCAGGTCGCTCTCCGAGCTCGACGCCGAGATGACGATGGACCTCATCGAAGCCAGGAACATGAACATCTTCTCGAGCTGGTTGTAGCCCTTGTCTCCAAGCAATTGGCGCTGCAGTGTCGTCAGCGTCTTGTCGCCCTTGGTAGGCGCCATGATGGCGATGTACTGCGGGTGCTGGTTGATCGCCTCGAACGCGATGTTCAAGCTGATGGTGTCTTCCAGTTCTGGGATGGGAATCTCCACGTAGAACATGGACGGCAGCGTCACCGACACAGGCGACATGGGCGGCGAGTTGCTCTGGATCTCGGAGAACACGGCGTGGGCGTGGAGATACTCCTTGGCCGTCTCCACGTTGATGGACTTCCGCAGCAGCATGTAGCTGCACACCTCCGCCACCAGTTCACTTGGCGCACCACCGGCGACCGCAATGTTTCGAGCGTGGAGAGCCATGTGGCCCTTTTGAATGCCCGTCACTGCAATAGCCCGGATCGCTGCGAAGTTCTGCGCCAGCCCAACACTGACGATGATGCCGCTCAAGTTGCGCGCCGTCGGCTGCTGTAGGATCGCGTGAGTGGCAGTGTAGCCCGGGTGGGTCATCAACGCGCCGCCCTTGGAGCCAACGGCGATAGGCATCTCGAGGCTGCCACGCAGCACGCGCGTTCTAGAGCCGTCACTGGCGACGCCAATCTCATAGTGCGAGAGCGACGCGTACTGACCTGACCGACTAGCGTAACAATGTGCGGCCGACTCGATGGCGCGCCAGTCCTGGCCGGTAGCGACAGCCACGGCGTCCACGCCGTTCATGATTCCCTTGTTGTTGGTCACCGCGCGGTACGGGTCGACGGCAGCGAAGTTGTAGGCCTCGATGATGCGGCTGGCCACGTCTTCGCCGTCCACGCCCTTCCAGCCGAGCTTCTTCAGCGGGATCTCGAACACCGAGCGAGCGCGACGCTGCATGCAGAGGTTGGTGAGGATGCGCAGACCCACGCGACTGCGCGTGATCTTCGAGACTTCCTCCGACAGTCCTTCCGCCACTGTATTGACGATGTTGGCGCCCATGGCTTCGCACACGTCGACATCGATGTGCACGACCAAGAACTGCGTCTGCGGCTCGGAGGCGTTGACCACCAGCTCGTCGTCGCACGCAGTGTACCAGGCGTTGCCAGCGGTGGTCGTGGCAGCAGTGCGCGCAGCCTGGCTGACGACGCGACAGTAAATGTCGACGGCACCGCCACCGCGCTTCTTCATGTTAGGGCAGAGCGTCGTGTTGGCAATGGACAGCAGACGCTCGCGGTTGCATTCAATGGCCGCAATAGCCGCGGGGATGTCCTCAGTGCCCACGAGTTGGATCTGGGACGTCATGATGTTGCCCGACGTGGCCGTGCGGAAGCCACCGCCGGCTGCAGCCACAAGCTTCGCAGCGCTGGAGGCCGCGGCCACCACCGAGGGCTCCTCGACAGCCATGGGCACTGACAAACTCTTGCCGTCGATGACGAAGTTGAGGCCGAGACTATGAGGAGCAGCACGAGCATTGTTAGTCAACCAAAGATCTTCGTTAAGCAGCAGGCAGGGCGACGTAACTCACCCAAGCGGGATGCCCAGTACGCCGATGCAGTTCTCGATCATGAGGTTGGCCGTGCGCAGCGGCAGCTCGCCGAGCTTAGCTGCCGGATCGGAGGGCGGCAAGATGTCGGCCGCGTCTGCACCAGGCGTCGACTGCGTCTTGAGCGTCTTTAGTCGCGGGTACATGAGCGCCAGCACGTCGAACCGCTCGCGCAGCGTCTTGTTGTAGAAACCAGACCAGACCGAGGGCTGCGGGGCCGTGACGTTCCCGTTCTTGGCCTTGTTGGAGCCGCTCCAGTCGTCGCTGACGTCGTGGCTCGGCTGCAGCGGCTCGAACTGCTTGGCCGACGGGTCGGCGCAGCGCTTCTGCAGCTGTGCGGCCAGTGCCGCCACTTGCGCCGCCTTGAGCTGCAGCGCGCGGTCGGGCGCTGCGCCTTGCGCCGTCTTGAGCGCCTCGCGCAGTAGTTGCAGCGTCTGGTCCAGCGTCTGGTCCAGCTCCGCGCGCGGACCCGAGAGCGCCACGAGCGCGTCGCCGTCCAAAATCTGATTGGTCATGGCGCGAGGAGTCCTGTGCGCATGAAGCGGCGAAAGGCAGAGTGACGGACGCTGATGGAGACGCTCGTGAGGTCACCCGCGGAAGAGCTGCGTGAGGCCACGAGAGGATGAATGCTATTTTGAATCGGATTGTTGCGCAACTTAAGCATGTTTCATCAGAAGACGCGCAATAAATTTCATGTGAGGTTCCGCCTTGTAGACGAGCTCAACCTTGCTCGTAGCCACAGATCCAGGCAGAGAGGACCGCGTGTCTGCACGAACTTAAAGTTGCACGGCACCCCCGGGAGATTGTCAATCCGACGAGATGCGGTGGAGCTCTGCAAGCATGGTTTCCGCTGTCGGCGATTGTTTCCACCGCCGCGATCCAGCTTTACAGACGCAGCTAGCCGATGTCCGTCTCCCTCTTGATTCGCGTCGGGCAGGCCGGATGCTGGAAGCTGCTGCTGCTGCTGCGGATCAGGCTGGTCAGACATGTAGTGTCTTGAACAGTTGCGGAGACTTACGTCGTGCGTGGAGGTCATCACAATGGGACGCTTTGCCCTCGGAGACTGCAGATTCACGTTGAAGTCGATGGAGCCTCGTGGCTCCACGCTACACCGAGCCTATGTCAGGGCGGCTTCGTCTCGAGATGCTCGCGTTGTAAGGCGAGTGTCGACCAGCCTGGAATGGTTCGAGCGATCTTGCTGACAGCACAACCTTGGTCCTCGGATGGTGGCCATGCAAGGACGTGTGTCGAAATGAGAAGTCAAGAACGAAGACGTGGGAAGCCAAGCGGACAACAAATCCTTGCTTTCATACTACTCGTTTAACGGTGGCTCGTAGCTTGTCGAATGCGCGGAACTCACACGCTTTCTTGTCGGGTCTTCCACATCTTGGGGGCCCGTACCGTGTCGGTGGTCGCCCTGCAACTCTGCAGGTTGCCAGGTACATGTAGACCGCACAAATCCCGTCTGCACCCAGACGAGTCGTGCTGTGGCTGGAGGATGTATAGAGTCCTGACTGGGAGCAAATTGATCGTGCCTCACGACACGGACTGCTCTTCCTCCTCCCAGTCGTACTCGTCGTAGGACTCCTCTGGTCTAGGTGATACAGCCGCCTCCGGCTTGGCCTTCGCTTCTTCCTCCTCAGCCTCCTCATGGTCTGATGTCTCAGGAGACGGCGGGGTGTCTTCAATGGGCAGGTCGGCGGCACTCTGGCCTTCGGACAACGCCGGCAGACCCAGCGAGTCGTAGCTCTCTTCTTTCGCTATGGCGTCGGCGTCTTCGGACTTGTCGGCCAGCACTCCTGTCACCACGGACGTGCCGTCAAGTCCGTAGCCACTCGAGTATTCCACTGCGTCTCGCAGCTTCTTGCTCAGCAGCAACGCCAGTTCCTCTTCCAATCTGCTGCTCGCTTCGTGCTCGTCGTGGTGCTCTCTCCAACACAGCGCCTTCCAGTAATGAGGCAATTCTAGCGTGTTGTCACAAGTCTGAAGAGGAGACGCAGTGGAGGTGAGTTTGACTACCACGTCGCCAACACTAGCAAGAAGAAGACTACACAACACGTACGTGAGCCTGCGGAAGCATTTGGAGACACTTTTCATGGTCAGAAGCGGAGATCGCAGTGAAAGGCATCTCAATCCGTAAGAACTGTGGGGCAAACAACCGGGTAAGACAGCAGAAACGAAATGGTTCAAACGCAAGAGCCCAACCGCGTACCTCGGTGCCTGGCAGCGGCAGCGTGTCGACACCCGTCACGAACTTGATGAACATTCGCTTCAACTGCGGCTCGAACCCGTTCACCGTCTGCCAGAAGACATTCGACAGGGACCGGCAGCTCGCGAACTCCGCGTCGGCTGCAACTCGGAAGACTTCGCTGATGACAAAGTCGTCATCCTGGCCATCGACAGCGCCGCAAACGCTTTCGGTCAGGTCGGCCTCGGTCATACCAACAAGACGAAGCTGGTCGATGGCAAGGACCCGGGCAAAACCACGACGCACGCATTGCAGCTGCCACCCAACCCCGGACGATGGCCCGAACTTTTCTCGCAGCACTTTGTCGCTGTACGCGTCTACACTGAGAGTATCCTCAGCGCCCTCGAACTTGAGATACTCTGCAAAATCTGACGGCTTCATGTCTTTCATCCCAGCCAACGACTTGAATAACTGCGGGTCAAACAGCTGAACCTCCTCCAGCGTCACGCAGTGTTCCGGGTCCAGCAGCAAACGGAAGAACAGCGCGTGGATCTTCAACTGTATCGAGCTGAAGTGCGTAACTGCACTGGCCAGGAACCATCCCACGAAGGTGAGCAGGTTGCGGGCCTCAGGTGAGTCTTGCGTGTTCTCATTCAGCCAGTAGCTCTCGGATCCCTGCACGTACTCGAATACTGCAGTCGTCGGCTTTGAAATGTGGAGCTGGGATGCCGCGAACACATGAGATGATACACTTCGATCGAGTAGAAAGGTGTCATCCTCTACGCTCTTGTTGACAACTCGCCTGATCGCTTCTCCGTCGTTGGCCTCCCATTCGAGCTGGAAACCTGGGTGGAGAACACCAGTAGCACCGGGTATTGTGATCACGTTCCCACTTGCGGTTACCTGAACAGAGTCTGCATCAGGCAAAACGCTGGCTGTTGGTATTTGCTTCCACTTCGACGCGAGTTGCGTGCCCACGAGCCCAAACCATTCCTTCAGTGGGCCCTTTCCTTCTCCTTCTTCTACCTTTGCTCCATCAACAAGCTTCTCGCCGAATGAGCTCTTGAAGAATGGGAAAAGAGAGAAGTTCGAGAGGCTTTTCTCAGACGAAAGATGGTGGCACCAAGCGTACTCCATGCTGGACTGCAACACGTCCTCGCGGTCGCAGACGACGTTGACTTTGGGGAACACAGCTAGATCACCTTCGTCCTGGGAGTCTTGATTGGATCGACGGCTCAATTCCACTGCAAGGAGAAGTGTCTTGCACATGGGATCGAGCATGAGATAAAGACGATCCGTAGGCAGCCCCATCGCTGCTAGAACGCTGCTCACTGGATGCCAGTTGTCGCTGAGCTCTTCTCGAGGCTGGTTCACCAGGTATGGGTAGAAAACCTTCACCAGGCGGCTCAAGCCTGCAGAGACAGTTGGTCGATTCTCAAGCTTGGTGAAAGGATCATGGTCTGAAGTCCACAAGAAGGTAGGAAGAGCCGTAGCGATCTTGAGATACTCCCACGTCGAGTCATGATACGCTTGGCGCACAGCTTCAGCGACCTCCAGAACCTCCTCCATCTCAATCTCAGATACAAGCGAGTTCCTTAGCTCAAGAGACCGCTGCATACCTTCAGCAATAACAGAGCAGACATCGCCTAGGACGGCTAGACACTCGTTGAGAAGCGACGTTGCCAGATCAAGTTCCTGTGCGATGTCACTGCTGAGGAGGCTCTTGAGATGGGGCTCTGGTACGGCAAGTCCATACTGTTCCAGCATCGACATGATAGACCCATCCATACTCTCAGCAACCGACGAGCGGCGCTGAAGCGCCTCGGTTAATGCTCGAGTAGAGCACCACGCTAAATGTCCCCGCGCATTTACCTCCGTCGGTCGGTTTTCATCTTCGAGGAAGGCCCACCGCTTAAGCTCGTCAACCAACCGCTTCGACTCGGACTGCGGTTCTTTAGCTTCTGGAACATCCTCCAAGTCCACCAAGGCCTGACCTTGCTGCAAGCCTAGAAGCGGGGGCACCATGCTCGTCGTAGCGGTGTCGTCAGATGTCTCCGTTTTTTCAACATATAGGTCGTTGTTCTCCTTGCTGTCGTCGACATCTCCTCCATCGAAGCTGTTTTCGTACTCGGATTCATTGTTTTCCTCCGTCCGACTGGTCAATGGTTTGTCAGGCGCGGTTGGTGGCTCGTTGGGTAGACTTTGCGCAACTTCTACAGCAGCATCTCGCGTGTTACTTGACGTATTCTCTTGCGGAGCAGATTCATCAGCGCTGGTTGTGTTTTCTTCTAGCCTGCTCTCTGCGGGTGTTTGCTTCACCTCAGCATTCACTTCACCCTGATCCTCGTTTTCACCTGCTTCGGCATCAAAACTGTTTTCGTAGTCTGACTGGTTGTCACTTGCGTTTGTCCGAGATGAAAGCTGCTCGTGCTCGAGAGGCTCACTGGCGGCATCCGGTTCCGTAAGATCTGATGTCAGAGAAGCGTCTTCTGTATCAGTGCTATTGTTTCGATGCGCAGGATCCTCGTCTTCAACAGTATCTTCGGGTGGTGACTCGGGCAACTCTGCCACGGTTTGAGATGCAGCAGCTTCGACATCGTCATCTTGGTCCCCGCTCTCCATCGAATTATGCCCGTTATCGGACTGGTTGTCCGTTGGCGTAGTTGCTTCCTCCTTCTCTTTTTCCAGAGGATCAGCGCTGGGGTTGCCACCCTCTTCCGGTTCGAATGTACTGGCTGGGCTATCATCCTCATGCTCACTCTTTCTACTTGTCGGTCGGTCCAGATGCTCCTCGCTTCCGTTGTTTCCCTCATCATCTTCGTACTCGTTTTCGCTGCTAGTTTTTCCCTGGATGGCATCACCCTCGCATGAAGCATTACCGCGAACAAAGTCCAGGCTCTCGTCTAGTAAATCAACCAGATCTGCTGCCGATTCGTGGTCGTGGCGCTTCAAAAGCTGCTCGTCAATAGAGCTACCCTCTCTTCTCCCAATAGTGTTCTTGCCCGCACCTGGATCACTGTCCGATTGAGCCTGCTCGCCGCTTGACTTCGCGTTTGGTTCAATCACTTCAGGGCTGGGTTGTCGCCTTTCCTCTCGACTAGAATCACGCATTCGTCCACTGAGAGCGAGCAGCTCCTTCGGAGTCATATCTTTCGCGAACTCGACCATTTCCGTGATGATGGAATGAGCCGCGAGCACACGACCCAGCCTCTGGTTCGGCTTTATCAGCAGTGGGTTCTGCTGCCTGAAACAATCCAGGTTAACCCCTCTTGCCTGCAACTCTGTCTCGGCAAAGTCCAGGTCGGTGACCATCTTCAGGAAGTAGTTTCGCCCACGCCATAAGAAAGGAGGAGGAGTTCTGCGTCACAGCAAACAATGCTGTTAGTATGACCGTAGCAGGAACACTCAACAATTTGGTGATGCAGCGTACGTACTCTGCCTGAGCTCCAGCCTCCAGCATCCATTCGACCAGTGCTTCCACACACTGGATCCCAGCTACTTGTAGATCAGTAGCGAGCTGGTGCGCTAACTTCGTCGCTTCACGCGCGTTTGTCATTGCACCGGGGTTTCCTCCGTGGCGGCTCAATGGAGTCGACGCCAGGGCCATTCCTCCCCTCGAGCGCATTTGCTGCCGGCCTGCGCTGATCGAGGTCGGAGGTTCGGTTGGTCGCGACGGAAGGAACAGAGCCTCTTGTACGGGTGTGCAGAGAATCAGGGCGCTTAACTGGTACAGCAACGTCTCCCGGGCGTCGATCGCCTTCAGAACCTTGAAACGAAGCTTCTCTTCTTTGCTTGGCTGCGCGGATTCCTGTGGTATTCAACCAGGCAATGAGCAATTGGCCGACAAACAACTTCACTAACAAAGAATCTTACCGAAGGAGGCTTCGAAAGCGTGCCGAGAGGCACCAGCTTCCCGCTTGAAGGCTTCTTCGTCTCGCGGTTGCGCTTCCCCCCGCCACGCTTACCTGCCGTTTGGCCGTTAGCAACACTCAAGCCTGAATTCAAGAAGTGTTAGACGTACCATACTGCGCTCGTTCGTTGCGGATCTTGGTCTCCTTGGCCAACGGTGTCGGCGGGGTGCTGTAAGTTGGGGAATGGGCCGGTGACGGGGCCTTGTTGGATTTGGGCGGTGGGTCGACTGCAAAGCGATCATTCCAGCCTTGCTCTCGTCGATTTAACTCTTCCTCCGAAAGTGTAACGAGGTGGCGGTGGCCACGCAGGGGATGACTCGGCTTGTGAGTACCAGCCTTCCTCGGGTGTCGTTGGTCGAGGAAGTTCTTGACGAGGGATTCCCGCTTCGCTGTCGCCATGGCTCGTTCACCGCGCGTCGAGATCAAGAGTCCATCGACGCCTGCAGCCACACTTCACTGCAAATAGAGACGAAACTCCTCCACGCGAGTCAATTGGCAATGCCCCAGTCAAACCTGCGTGTTAATGCCTCTTTCCGCTCAGGGCTGGCTGGTCTTCTGCCGTCTGATGTCGGCTTTGACAGCCGCCTTGCACTCGGCAACTGCTTCCAACTCTCTATCGATCGCTACGATCTGACTCGTGTCACTCTGCTTGCCTCGCTCACGGCGCAGCTTCCGCTCGCGCTCACGCAAGGACATGAGCAGCGTGAAGTCCGAAGACGCGAACGCGCCGGCCGCCTCGGGGATGTCGTCGGTCGTAGCCGGCACTTCGGACGTCTCGTGGAAGTTGGAGCCGCCGACGTAGAGTCCACCGGTGCAGAGCAGCACGAGCCACAAGCCCGTGGCATGGTACGCTCGGAAGGAGAGCAGGTGCATCTTGAGCGTCGACTTCCACTGCTTGACGACGCTGCCCTGCTGGTTCGAGCACGACTCGCACTGCGGGTAGAAGCGGAAGGTCGTCTTGCGCCCCAGCATCCGCCGGAAGAGCTTCTCGTCCGTCCGCTTGGCCACCCTACATAACAGCAATACACAACAAGCAGAAAAGCACACACCTCGTCAAGACCAAAAGAGATCTATGTCCCCACTGTAGCAGCAGTAGAGCTCCAGCAGCCTACAGTTTGGGCGGCTGGTGGTCTGCGTGGTAGCGCACGCCGCGCTTGATGCCGCACGTGTGGCAGCCAAAGAGTCGGCCGAGCTCCTGGATAACGCCGCGCTCGACACCCGTGGCGTACTCAACTGTGGCCGGCAGCGACGCCTTCTTGAGGTGGAAGGCGCCCAGGTCGGCGTAGGGCGAGGGCGCCAATGCGCTCCAGCGGCCGCCAAGCAGGCGAAAGCACAGCAAACCCATTACTGCGTAGACAGGATACGGTGCCTGCGGGAGATCCTCCCAGCGCTCCTGCAGCTTGTGTCGGGCTTGGCGCCATGCCGTAGGAGGCGGCAGACTGCGCACAAGCCAGCTGCTCCAGCTCTTCTCGCTGGCGCGCCGGCTCCGCGCCAGTTCCTGGAACGTCTCGCGCGGCACCGACGCAAAGTGCAGCGCCAGCACCGACGAAGAAGCCACGGCAGCTGCGCCTACGAGCTGAGGAAGCAGGAAGCCTGACGCCGAGCCGATGCGCAGCGCCTTCTGCGCCACTTGAGCCACGGATACGCCGGCCAGGAACACTGTGCCACCTGTAGCTGCATCTAGGACATGCGCGGTAAGCGACTCGTACACGGAGACGGAGCGGTCGCTAGTGAAGTGCAGCCGCAGCCGCCGCACAGCTTCGTCGACGTCCATCTGAAGAGTGAATGTCATGGGGAATTAGTCGAATCTGTAGTGAATTAATGTAATTCCTAGGTTGAAGTGGGAAATGGCTACATTGCTATTCTGGTCACTGGTCATTGTGCTGAAGGAGTGGCAACCTCGAAAGGCTTGTGCTGCTGCTGCTGGCGATGGAGGAGGATGTGGGCGCGCCAGCCGATCGGCGCAGATCGCTGGCTTCGCAGATGGAGGAGATGGCCAGCGACGGCGCCTTCCTGCGCGCCATCGAGCACCGGAGTCCGCAGATGGATGTGTGCCGGGCCATCCTGCGCAAACCTACGGGCAAGCGCACTCTCGAGGACATCCACGTGGTGAGTCAAACTGTTGCATTCGCCCTGAGGATGTAGATAACCCTCACCGTGTTCCTACTGCAGCTCAAGTCGTTATTCGCGTCGTCCAAACTGCTCGATTTCTTCTCCAACCTCGACGCATGTTCGTACACAGTGCACATTGCCATCTTCTCGTTGGATAGTTGAGCCGCGCTGTATCTGATAGAGTGGGTTTGCCTTGTTTCTTTTGGGTTTCCTCCTCCCCAGTTAAGGTGAGTCCTGTTGTCTCGACTTGTTGGGAACTCGCTTTCCTCTGACTGGTGTTGTCGTCCAGCTGGATCGCTTGTATCAATCGCTCGAGATTGTTGTGTACACGGAGAAAGGAGTGTACGTGTTCCACGAGGTACGATCGGCTGTGCGGCTATGGCCAAAACATCCAAATGCTGATGCTGTAGTTCTGTATCCATTCTGCACAGGGTGACGACGGTGACAGCTTTTACCTTGTTTACTCGGGTCGAGGTAAGAGCGTGAGGATCTCGTGCTTACTGAAACTTACAACTTACTGACAGCGTTGAAAATGCAGTGGAAGTGGTGAAGAATGAAGTGGATAACCCCGCTCGGACCAACGGAACCGTCCATCTGACCTTCCTGGGTCCAGGTGACACCTTTGGAGAACGGGCCTTGCTCTCGAGCACAGACGTACGCGCAGGTGCGAGCTACGTAACATCAGCACCTCTATTTCATTGACCGATGCAATAACTCTAACCGCTCCTGGTCTAGCGTCCGTGATCGTTGTGAGTACGCCGACAGAGCTCGTCTTCATCAACCGAGTCGTCTTCAGCGAGTTGCTCAAGGAATCGCATGACTCAAGTACCCACTCGCTCGAAATCACGAAGCGATTTCGAAGCAACAAAGATATCGTGAGGAACATTTTCATGCGAAGCTCTACCCAGCGGTCGGAAAAGGATCTCAAGTTCGCTGTGGAGTATCTGAAGAGCGTCAAATTCTTCTCAAGATTCTCGTTTGAGGTCCGAAAGCAGCTCTGCAAGGTGATGCGTCTCATTAGTGCTGTCACCAACACCGTTCTCTTCACGGAAGGCCAAGTGGGACGACATTTCTACATCATCTTCACGGGCTGTGTGGACGTGTCCGTCCGGGCAAAGAATCGCTTCGAGGAAACGAAGGAGAACGTGGTCTCTAGACTTGGAGAGGGTGAGTACTTCGGCGAATTGGCGCTCTCTCAGGCTGACGGTGTGCGTCGAGCAACAGTGGTGTGCACCGAGTTCTGTGAACTGCTCGTTCTTGGTCGGGATGAATACGAACCTTTGATCAAGAAGTACCAGAACGAATACCATGCGCAATACGCGCAGATGCTGAGGAAGAACCCGTACTTCATGGGGCCCGAGTGGGACGACAACACCATTGAAGGCATGTGCTCGGTCATGACGGAGAAGTACATTCCCTTCAAAGGCGAAATCTGCAAGCAGGTAGATTCACGTAGTTCTTCAGTCATGTTGCTGCTGACTGCTGACTTTGTTTGGTGTTTCAGGGATCACGAGCAGGCGAACTCTTCATCGTAACTCGGGGAGAGTGTCGGATTATTCACGACGGCAAACACCCGATCACCAACGCGCGCCAAGTGTATGAGCTTGGACGATACGGCCCGAATTCAGTCTTAGGTTGTGCTGAGTACGTTGACTTGGCCATCTGCTTTCTTTAGGTTTTACAGCAACTAAGTTGATCTGTTTTCTCTCTGCAGAGCGTCAGCGGGAAGATTCAACGACATTTTCATCCGCGAGTACTCCATCCTGGCCGAGTCGCCCATGAAAATCCTTGTTCTCTCGCGGTTCGACATCTTCCACCTCATGTCAGCGGAGGCTCGCGCAAGTCTGCAGCGCTCTTCGAGCGGGTATATTCGCGAATCCATTCAAAGTCGCGCCTTGAAATCAGTGGCATGGGAGAAGTACAAGAAGGCCTTCATTGGCAGCGTCATGGCCGAAAACCTGTACCAACCGTTCGGGGCTTTCGGCAGTCGTTCCGATCGGAGCGCTATTGAGCAAGCTGCTATGCTGGCGAAGTCGCAGTCCGCACCACTGCTGCCACTGAACGACGCGCGCACACTCGTTGATCCTGGTTCTCTCATGCTTGAGTGGCGCAAAGGGGTTGCTAAGATAGCCACCGCAGCTGTAGCGCGGCAAGCAAGCAAAAGCCCGACCGAAGCCCAGCAGAACAACTCGAAAACTACGCCACCTTCAGACGAAGCACAAGTCGACGACCGACCTGTGTCTCCCAGCAGTATTTCCATCAAAGGGCGAAGCTCTTCGCTCCCGCAGGACAACCTAGACATCCTGGCATTGCAAACACAAGTGCTTCGATCTGCTTCGGGCTCTCAATTGCTGCAGAGAAGATCATCAACCACGACTGCGCTCGCGGTAAACTGTCGCCAGGGATCTGGCCGAGCAAAGTTGCCGCCCGTGGCGCAGGATGACTCAATGTCCGCGCTGCCGCTTTCCCTAACTGGGGGGTCTGGTAGTAGTAAGTCGCTAAATCGCCGCCCGAAGAGCTTGAGCGCCATGGGCGACATCGGTCCCATTGACAAGAGCTCTCGAGTTTTGCTTTCTGCCGTGCCTCCGATCAAAGAGGTAGCCGAGGTGCCGCCAAAGTCGAGGGAGTTCCGCAGTGACTTGCGCCGGTGCGGCCGCATCAGAACGGAAAAAGTGGACAGCGTTCTCAATGCCTCGAAGAACGGGCCTGCTGGTGCGTCTTCCAGCGCGGTGGCCACTGCAGCAACGATCTGGGATCCTGTTCACGGCGTGTGCCAGCCTTTCGCCGTGCTGGGGTTCATGAAGGAGCAGACGGCTCGGCCGGCGTCCCGAGGCATCTCCTTGTCGCTATCGACAGGCAAATTGTCGAGGTCAGCCAAGTCTGCGGCCGACCAGCTCCGTAAAGCAGCAGCTGCAGCAGTGAGCGCTGCCGGTCACGCGGAGTTCACGCGCTTCCGCGTGTTTGGCAAGTTCCGCAACATCGAGGACGCGCTAGACCTGTTCCGGCAAATATGCGTCGTGGAGAAGAGTGCCGGGCTGTCGGAAAGCCGCGATTGCAGCCGCTTCGCCGTCTACAAGGAGGATGAGATGACGATGGCACTGGAGAACTTCCGGAGCGACACGGCGCCCCTCACGACGGCGCAGTTCAGCGCCGCCGACCTGCCGCAGGCCACGGGCCAGCGCTTCGCGTGCGTGAGCGTCTCACTGCCGCCTGCAGGGGCCGCCGTATCGTGCGTCGAGGCCGTCGTAGTGCACGTGTACCAGTGCTTCCCGACGCCGCAGAGCGCCGTGAGGTTTGCGCGGCAGGTGGCAGCCACACTGCTGGCCCCTAGCGCACTGAGCATCGTGCCGCTGTTCGAGTGGATCGCGCTGGCCGAGCTGGAGCGCTTCGACGCTCGCAGTACCGACCTGGAGCAGGAGCTGGAGCTGGCCATGCGTCGCGGCGGCCGCGAGAGCACGTGGAAGGCGCGGAAGGAGGCCGTCAAGAAGGGCGGCAGGCTCAAGTCGCCTTCAACTTCAACATGACCCTTTCAAATCTGATTTAAAAATTGAAAACAAATCATTTACTGATTGAGATTCGAGCGAGGAATCGCTTGCCATGGCTCCCCGCACGGCCGTGACGCTCAACATCTACGACCTCGTGGAGGCCAACGAGTTCATGGCGCGTACGTCTACTGTGTCTGCCTGTCTTCTGGTTCCCGGTTATCTGACGCATGGTGTTTGCAGCGCTGGGGCTCGGCATCTTCCATAGTGGCGTCGAAATCGCCGGCGAGGAGTTCTCGTACGCCAGCGGCGCCGGCGTCTTCTCATCCAGCCCCCGACAGGCTCCTGGTAAGCCATGCTTGCATATACTAAATGCAAAAAAAAGGTGGTTCTAACGACTGCCCTGCAGGCGCCAAGTTCCGCGAGTCCATCGACATGGGCTTCTTCGAGGGCAGCTTCCAGGAGGCCCATCGCCTGGCCTACTCGTTGAGTCCCGACTTCGAGGGAGAAGCCTACAACCTCTTCAGCAAGTACGGACCCTTGAGCTGAGAGGGATAAAGGGCCAGCTCACTGATTCTTGTGCTGCTAGGAACTGCAACACGTACGCTGACGCACTGTGTCAATTGCTGCTGGGGAAGCCCATTCCGGGCTACGTAAACCGGGCGGCCTACCTGGGCTCCTTCCTAAGCTGCCTCATGCCAGCGGATATGACGGATCAGGCACCCGTGGGGGATCCCAACGCGCCCCAGGGCGTTGGAAACGGAGCCCCGCGCCGCTCCGACTTTATCTACACGCCATTCTCCGGTGAGTTGCTAGTGTGGCATATCACTTGTGGTCGACTCTAACAGGAAGTTTGTGTGGCAAACTGGCAGGCTCGGGCCAGACTATGGGCGGCACCGCGGACAGGTCGTCGCCGTCGGACTCGACACTAGCTGATCGGCGCGAGAAAGTTCGCCTGGCAGCTTTGCGGCGAATGGGCGAGCCAGGACAGTAGAGACTCGCACCCTTCCCACCCGTGGCTGCTAAATATGAAAAGATTCTTGAGCAGGCGACTCTCGGTTTCACTAACTTGCTGGGGGAGAGGCCGCCCAGCGGAGGAGATACTCTCTACGTGGCAGGTAGCATGGGGAAGGCGCCATCGCCAAGTAAGAAAGGCAGCGCGCATACCGGTGTTCGGGCGCTGTCGAGCGCCTCGAGATCCGAAAACAGCTCAGGGTCGACTCCTTTCGACGACGCGGACGCTGGAGGCGTCTCCTCCGCCCCTCCTCGAGTGGAGAGCACCATTGTGAGTCGAGAGACGGCGACACATCACGCTTTTGCTAACAGGTAAGGCGACCAAGTGACGTACACAATACCTCAAGGCTACTAACTGACGAGTGCATTTGGTGGTGTGTTTAACCAGTCGAAAGGAAGACTTTGTCTACGCCCCAACAAGTCACTACTTCCATATACTGAACGACCACTGCCAATGGGACCGTGAGGCACGATCAGCGTTGTTGGTCGTGGTCGGACAGCCTGGCGATGGTAAAACCGCACTACTGGCGAACTGGGCCGAGGAGCGACGGAACTCGATTAAAGGCGCACGAGAACTCATCTACGAGCACTACAGCGGCTGCTCCTACGACAGCGTAAAGCTCTCGTTGTTTCTGTTCCGATTCATGAACCAACTCAAAATCTCGTACAGCCTGCGAGACTTCGAGCTCCCACGTGAACACGAGGAGGAAAAGCTCAAGTTTTCCTTCAGTCGGTGCTTGGAGGCTGCAGTAGGAAAAGGAGAGCACACGACAGGACCAGCTTCGAAACGGAAACGGTACGATCCCTTGTCGTGTGAGATGTGGAGCTGCTGCTCCTTGCTGACAGTGATTGCTTGCAGTATTATTCTTGTTCTTGATGGGATTGACTGCATTAGGACTGAAGATGGAGGGGATTCTCTCTCCTGGCTACCAAACACCTTCCCTGCTGGAGTCCGCATCATTGTCTCGACTACGCAGACCAGCGCTAACGGAAAGAGTCATCTGCATCGCTGCCAGAAAATCGTCCGTCAACCGGCCGT
The DNA here is from genome assembly GCA_012295415.1 of Phytophthora chlamydospora. Lineage (NCBI taxonomy): Eukaryota > Oomycota > Peronosporomycetes > Peronosporales > Peronosporaceae > Phytophthora > Phytophthora chlamydospora. Next base: position 14,061 of record JAABLK010000219.1, on the reverse strand, counting down.
CTATGACAGCGAGTACGTCGGCTAAACTCAAAATGCCTGCAGCGCTCGCTTTTAACAACTGACTGTTATTTCTTGAGCAGTGGGGATCTGCTCTACGATGCTACACTTCCACCTCGCGACAAGGAATCCCACACGATCCGTGAACTACGCCGCCGCAATGCTGCGTTTATGGTGGCCGAACCACTGGACGAAGTGTCGTGCGCGGCAATTCTAGAGGTGAGCGAGTTCATCCCTTCCCGATGATGAACTAAAAGAGAGGTTAATCAAGTGTGTGGCTCCTTGCAGATGTACGAGCGAAAGTTTTCTCTCCAACTCGATTCCGAAGAGAAGGAATTTATTGTAGCTGCTCGAGGAAGCTCGAATCCGTTGTACATGAGACTTCTGCTCAACGGTCTGGAGTTGTTTGATCCGAGTGAGAGCACCCGGCGTCGAGAGTGGCTTGAACAAGCCTGCGCGAGCAACCGATTGAACGTCGTCTACGAGCTTTTGATGAAGCAGTGGAACACGATCCTACTGAAGGATCTATTCGCTGAGCTGGTGGAACGTGCAGGACAACTCGAAGCTGCCGCGCGAACCTCGTCACTCCCTGGTGATCGAAATGGCCAAGTCAAAGGCGCAGCAATCGAATTGTCGAATAGCAACAACAACAACAGCGGTGCGTTAACGAAACCCATCGATCAAGGAGACATTGAAAGTCTGCAGATTACCATTGAGCAGCGCGCTCTTTTGGTTCGACACACGCTCTCGCTTCTTGCCGTGTCTCGCTACGGGTTGTCCGAGAACGATTTCGATCGGCTCTTTGGTGATAGTGTCTCGCGGAGCGTCTGCCAGCAACTCTTGTCACTCCTGAAGCCCCACCTGATGACTATTCGCCGCTATGACTGCGGCCCTGCAGTGCACTCCCACAACAGCGTGGCTACTCCAGCAATCAGCGCCAACAAAGGCAGTGGCAACCAAGACAACGCGGGTGGCATCATTGTACTTTACGATCTCAGCCACAACCAGCTTCGACTTCTGACTCGGTACGGCTTCTTGCATGAAGACCAGCTGCGGAATTGCTACTACCGCGAGCTTGCAGTGTATTTTGAAGCAATGGAGGCGTGTCAGCGCCGTGTCGATGAACTACCCGTGCAGCTGGAGCGATGTTCCATGTGGGGCGTGCTGCAGAACGCACTGGTTAACATGAAAATGTTCCAGTTGTGGTGGAGTGAGCGGAATCGGCAGGAGTTCTTCTCGTATTGGGTGGTTCTGTCGGCGAACTGCTCCATGCACGACCCAGTGGACGATTTCATTCGCTCCCTGGACGAGTACATCGCCCAAGAAATGCCGAGTGCCGAGCAGTTGCTTTCGATCTTCCTCACGATCACCGACTTCCTCCGAGCGTGGCAGAAAGTCGACGAGTCTCGAGTCGTCAACCTTGTGCTCAGTCGGCCCAAGCCTCCTCAGCTTCAAGAGTTCCTTACCAGTCTTGGTACTTTTTCAACGACGGGCTTGTCTGAGCTGGAGGTGGAGCGAGTGCAGAAAGAGATCGACGCATTGGGGATTCATTCGGAGGATGGCTACTACGTTCGGCGGTGGCTTTGGACTCAGTTTCCCCTGATCGGAACTGCGTTTGAGAGTCGAGTTTTCCGCAGCGCCGCCTCTGGCCGAGGCCCTGCAAACGGTGACTCCACATCTAACACAAGAGATGAAGCTGCTAGTACCGAGAATCGAGAACCACAAATGAAGAAAGGTGCTGCAGCAAAGAATGCGCCTCAAAGTCCCGTAGGCGTTGTGTTGCCCAAGGGCTTTGGAAGGGCGAAGAAATTGGTTCCAGCAAAGCGCAGACCACTGCACAAAGTCTCTCCCTCCGTTGTATCCGAGAGTATAGCGGACAACGAAATGGGAGCGCTGGAATTCCTGTCAGCAGAGAACAGCGAAGGCTCACTGGGCTCCGTCTCGAAGCTTGAGGTTTGTTGCGCAAGCTCCTGCATTATTCCGTGGTGAGGAGGTCTCACGTCTTGTCTTGTTGTTGTCCTCTTGTTGTAGAGCCAATTGATGGAGCTCCGGATGAAATACGACCGGATCAAGTTCGTTGCACGTGAGAAGAGTGAAACACTGAAAGCGCTCGAGTCTCGCGTGCAGGACGCTCGAGCTGAAATCACCGCAGCAGGCCAAAGCGCGACCCAGGTTGACGATCTGCTCGAGAACATCCGCAACGTGAACGACGAAGCTGCTCTGGGTCGTCAGCGCAGCGAGTACTACAAGCTGATCCTGCGGCACTGCGAGCTGAACCCTGCTCGAGACCCCAAGACAATCGAAACTGCCGAGGCGACTGTGGCGAAGCTCAAGCGTGAGATCGTGGAGCTGCAACAGAAGGCACAGGTCGTATCGTACGAGAAGCGGCTGGCCAGTCTCGACGTCCCGAAACTCGTGCAAGTGACGCAAGACAAGGCCGCCATCCACCAGGAAGCGCTCTCGCGTCTGCGATGGCGTCAAGAGCTCGATCGTCGACTGTACTACGCCAGCCTTTCAGCGAAAGATGGCCACAGCATAGTGAAGCCTGCCAAGAGGAGCTCTCCGTCAAAGAAGAGTTCCTTGATTCCCAGCCCCGGCATCTCGGACGTCGACAGCCGCGACAGCACCAGATCTCCAGCGGAGGATTCGACGCAGAACGCACCGGTCGACGCCAACTTCGTGCGAGCGAAAGACAAGCTGATCCACATGAAGGAGACGTCGATAGCTCGACAGAAGAATGCCGAGAGCTTGCAGATGTACGTTGGGAGCGCCTACAAGGATGACGGGATACTGGGCTCCCTGCGGCAGGTCGGCATCAACAAGCCCGAGGAAGCGCTGCTTTGCTGGCAGAACCAGCTTGACCACTCGGTGCAGCTGGAGGAGGAGGAGAAGCAGGCGGAGCAGCGCGTACTCGAGTACCGCGAGAAGCTGGAACTTCTGCAGACCCAGTTCGTGAACCTCAAGCTCAGCGGCAGCTCCAGTGGGAAGGTCGACAGCTCGCAGGAAGACGATGCGGCCAACGGCAATGGAGATGACGACGCAGCAGCCTCCAAAACGAGCGTCAACGTCAAGATGCTGGAGAAGCAGTTGGCTGAGGCGAATGCTGTCAAGCAGAAGAAGAAGGAGCGAGCCGCAAGACTACGCACCTTGCACGAGAAGCTGCAGCTGGGGCTGCTGCACATCGCTCAGCTGCTGGGCGTGGGCTCCGTGCAGCAGCTGAATGCTCTGGAACTCGTAGACTCGATCGAAAAGACCGTGCGTGTCATATTGGGCGACGAAGCGCACCTGCAGGCGACGCCCAGCCCCAGTTTCCGCCACAAGAACAGTATCCGCATGGTCAACCTCACGGGCCAGACAGGGGACGCCGCAGGCCTGCCGTTCGACACTCGCAGCGACGACGACAAGGTGCGCTACAATATCCGAGTGTCGCGAGTCGAGAAGCGCCAGATGAATCCATACGTGGACGCGGACTTGGACGCGGACTTGGACGACTTGGACGGAGGAGACAACTCGGGCAACAACACCGATCACAGCGACGGTGACGATCAAGCAGTTTCCAGTGCGCATCTCGACTCCAACATGGTGAAGAAGCGCCGCGACATCAAGCACCAGTCCAAGCTCGAGCTCGAGAAGAAGAAAGCTGCACAAAAGAAGAAGCCCAAAGACTAGGGGGTTAGACGGCGAGAAGCGAGTCAGCGTTTTTTTTATCTTGCATTGTTTCTTCTTGTTAGTTATGGGGGCGGGGTTTGACGGTCTCCGTCTCCCTCCACTGCCGCCGACGGCCAAAGGCTTAGGCGTGCTGGTGCTCGTCGTCGTACGACTCGTAATCGTCCTCATCGTACTCGTGCTCGTACTCGTAGGTCTCGACGGGCGGCGCCTCGGGCACAGCCACCACGAGGCCGTCCAGCTCCTTCTGCAGCACGATCTCCGTGCCCAGACGGGAGTTGGCGGAACGGTCCTCTTTCGGCACGTACGTGGCCAGGATGTGGCGCTCCTGCGCGTTGGCGGGCGGCAGCTTAGCGATCCACTCGTTGGACACCACGACGTGCGACTGCGGGGACGTGGAGCCCTCGCCGAAGAGCGACTCGGTGTAGTAGTCGGTGCGTCGGGCGTCGAACACGCCGCCGCCGCCCATCGAGTCGTCCTTGACGTAGCCCACGTTGTTCATCTCGCAGGCCTGACGCAGCGTCTGGCCGGCGCGGCCCTTGACCTCGTGGCGGTGGCCTTCGTAGTCCACGAGCACCACGTTCACACTGAGAAAAAGACCACCAGAATGGCGTTAGAGAGAGGTTAACTAGAAGCCATACAGAGCATATAGACTGCTAATGCACGTACATTTTCTCAGCAACGGTGGGCGCGGACGCGTCGGCAGCGAACCCGCCGATGAAGCGGCGGCTCGCGGCGCGGGACAGCGCGGACGATCGCAGGGCGCGGGCCAGCATCTTGTAGTTGAGCGTGGGGAGGAGCTGGAGTCTAGCCACACACGCGCTTTCTCTTGGCCTCAGTATGGGGTATACCTATGTGCGCCACACCAACTAGACTGTATAACCAGGTTAACCACTAAACCACTTTCTGTCCAATTGGCGCTGGGAAGAGTAAACCCTATTATTCATCCCGAGATGACGGAAACTTGAGCATCGAGAAACTTCCACTAGTATTGCTTCTGAAGCAGCGCCCGAAGCGATGGCTGTAGTAGTCGATCGCAATCTCGAGAATGAAGGCCTCCAAGTAAATCAAATGGATTCATTCACAAGCAGTCCGCGAGTCAAGTAGGGGGGGGGATACCCTATTTGGTAGATCCCCGAAAACTCACGAAATCCGCTAGCAATTTCAAACTGAAAAACTGGAAGAGTGATTGAATGTACTCGTTCAGAAGAGCAAAGGTGGTTTAAATGGAAGGGCCCTAGTTACACTGGTAAATCTATCAAAAAACACCTAAAGTGTGCTGTGGGCATCAGAAAAGTATCGCAATCACACGCACACCACCACGAGTGAGGCTTCAGTGCACCAAATTGTTTGGTGGCTCACACCAAAGAAAGGTATCGCTCCACCCAAGCAACAGTCAGGAGCACCCATACAATAAAACAGGCACGACCAGCGAATAAAAGGTGTGCAACCACCAAAGGAAAGGTGCACGACCACCAAAATAGAACGTCAACATGTTAAACTTTTTTTTTTAACGATAGCACTGCAGTTTTCATCACAGTCGGCTCTCAGGAGTGCTTTCACGTGCGGCCAAGATGTCTTCACGCAGTGATATCATCGGCGGCGAATCCGGTGGGATATCGGAGCTCAGCGACCAAGATTCCGGTGCCGAGGACCCCACTTCAGCGCGTCAACGTCCACCATGGACAAGGATTTGGCGAGCTACAAGCACCGACACCTTGGAAGAGTTCAGGACGTCGATGCCTACGCATGCTGTCGATAAAAGTAATCAAGTTGGATGCACTATCAACCATTTACTCGACCATGACTACGATCTACATCGCTGCTCGCACACAATGCGGTCCCAGATGGTTCCTTGTCGCTCCGTGCGCTGCAAGAAGCAGCAAAAACGTCTCAACGTTGGCTTTTCCGGGCCACCTCTGCCCTGTCCTTGCCGCTACAAGTTCAAGCTGTGCCTTTCGTCTAGCGCGTGTGAGGTGTTCCAGCAAGGCGATCATGTGATGGACATAAACGACCCTCCAACGCCAGTCGAGCGACAATTGACACAAGAGATGAAAGACTATATTATCCGCAGCCTTAGTGGTGGAGAGAAAACGACTGCTGCAAGGCTGCACACCCTGTTGTGTGCGCTTGTCGATGAGCGCGTCATGGCTGGTCCTGCGCCCAAACCCACGCAGGTGGCGGATTTCGTCAAGAACTGGAGGCGCAGAAATCCCAAGGACTCCATGGCACCGCTGATTGCTCTGTGCGATGGTCGACTCTATGACCAGATCGACGTTGCGTCGCATGCAGACACCGAGATGGTGATTCTGTGCGACTCGCAGAGGACGACAGATGAATCCGGCGACCTGGTTTCCCACCTCGGTGATGGATCCTTGGCCAATCCGTTGCGAGTTGGTATGATTTGTTTACGATTAATCCGAGATTATGTTGCCGTGCAGAGCCGACTGGATAGTACGACGATTCTGCACTTGGATAGTACGCACAGCATGGTCATCAATGGTTTCGCAGTTTTTTTGCGTTTGGATATTCCGATCGCGCCGGCCATTTCTTTTTCCTCTAATGTATTACTGCACATCGCAAAAGAGAGCCGTCGATGTCGGCTGGTGCATCGGCTACAGACAGCGACGAGCAAATTCCCCCGACAGCAAAAAGCGCCACAAAAGAGTGGAACATCACTTGTGTCAAGAAACACAACATAAAACGTTAGCCAATCAAACTCCTGAAGAAAACGCGTGTTTTTGCTTTAAAATGACTGGCTGCCACAGCGCTTATTTTGCCAAGGAAAACATGTCCGTTCATAAAAGAAAGATCCCCAAGGCGAAAAGGTCATACACGATCGCTAAGAAAAGAGAAGCGCTAGATCTAGTTGCCGTCAGCAGCGAGCTACAAGCGGCAACGCAGCTAGGCATTTCGAGACGCACCATCCGAGATTGCGTGGCGCAAAAGGACAAGATTCGAGAGTTTACGGGCTCGGAACGCAGTCCCACGCTGAAAGGGCAAGGAAAACGAGAGCTGTTTCCTTTTGCTCACGGTCTGATCAACTACATGAAAGATCGGCGTCGTGTTGAGAAGGTAATTATGAGGCGTGGCTAGAATGTCAGCTTAAATCTTATACAGCTAACATTTACTGTGATTTTTGTTCTTTTCAGATATTGTCGACCAGGCATATGATCATCTACATCAAGAGCAACCATGCAGACTGGCTCGCTAACTACATGACCGACAAAGCCTCTCCACAAAGTGGAATTAATGCTCTTGAGCGAGCATGTCAGCGCTTTTGCGGCAGGTAATATGATATTTTGGTGATGTTTTGAATTTGGTCCGTATATAATGTGTTGCAAATGCGTGTTATAGGTATGGGTACACCCCCCAGAAGCCTCAATCAACCAAGAAAAATGCTGAAACATTAGCAGCAACTCGCTTGGAGTTTGCGTGTAAGTTTTGGGAGAAGTACAGTGATTACAAACTATCCGAGATTTTCAATGTAGACGAAACGGGCATTGACTTCGACATGCCACCCAAGCGATCGTGGGCTGGAAGAGGGCGGCGTGATTCTGCAAAGGTGCTTGGGCTCAACAAGCACTCGACACGCTTGAGAGCTGTGACTACAGCTCGCGCAGATGGTAAGGGCCGTCGAATTTTGCTTTTGGTATGCTATTATCAATATTAACTTTGATATTTTGCTTAGGAAAAAAATTGCCTATACTGTTCATCGTACGGGCAAAGACCGGAGGCTCAATCGAAACGAAGGAGCTGAAGAAGTACCCTAAAGGGCATGTGTATGCTGTCCAGGAAAATGCTTGGATGGACACTAGGGTGTGGAAGAAATATACCAGCGAGTTGCTGAAATACGAGGTCGACGCACCGTCGCTGCTGCTGCTCGACAACTTTGAGGCCCACAGCTCGGAGGCAGGCCAAAACGCTGTGCTGGAGGACGCTAACGCTAGAGTTGTGCCGCTGCCCCCGAACTCCACATCCGGCTGCCAGCCACTAGACGTTGGCGTCATGGGACCGCTGAAGCAGCTGATGAATTCGCTGTGGTTGATCGAGGACAACAATGGAGACGAGCGTGTTCCCGACCAGCGCTTGATCTGCATCAATCGAACAATTGCTGCATGGGACTTGCTGGGCGAAGAAGACGTCAAGAAAGCATTCGCCAAAGCAATTCCTCGCTACCCTACAGTTGAAGATTAACTCAGAAATCTATTGCTTTGTCTTTGTAAACTTTGGTTCTGGTTATGTGCATTACTGCTTTTCACAGGATTGGAAGATCCACATTTCGATCACACCAACTCTCTTTATCGCCAATCATATCACCTGATTTGACGGTGGTGTGTTTTGCAGTCGTTTCCAAAAAGATACTTTAACACTAGAGGATGGCGTTCAGCGGGTGGCGCATTTGCCGGTCGCTGTCTGTACCTGAAGCGCGTGTGCATGGATGCATGTGGCGTTGAATTCGCGCCACACTTTGTGATGATGGATGCCGACAAGGCACAATTCAATGCCTGTCTATCGGAATTGCCGTATACAGTGCTGGTTTCACGTCATGCAAAACGTGTGGAAGCATGCTCAAGCGATGAAAGTTTCTCACGCTGACTCGGCTGCAATATTTGCTGACATGTATGATTTGCACTACGCAAGTGAAGATGAATTTCAAGATTTAAAAAGGACAAGTTCTTTTGAAATGGCAATCTTACGGGCAGGGCATGCCGGCGCGCAAATTAACGGACCACATCACTGCGTGGTGGATAACAAGCTTTCGCTTCAACCACTGGCGAGCTTTTCGTACGCCAAGCGGGAACGCAGCAACGAACAACCTGCTCGAGCAGTACCACAAAGTTTTGAAGATTCAGTGCCCCGGTGGACCGGCTACCCCCAGTGAGCTGCTCCGAAATCTCAACGGGGCGCGGCTCTCGTTTCTGAACCGCGACGCTTCGTTTTGCTCTGTGGCTACCGCCTCCGAGCGATTAACGAGGCTGTACCGGCTGCTGCACAGCCGGGGATGCTTTTCGGTGCATTGTCTTCCTGCTGTCGGATCGGTTGCAGATGATCTGTACAGGGTTAACCACAAGCGTCTACAGCTCACGGCAGCTGAAAAGAGGCTTGTAGCTCATAATATGCGCTCTGTGAACGCACGTCGCATGCAGATCGAGGGCATGCCGGATGGCGGCTGGATCGTCGACACACGGAGCAGAGCAAGCTCCTGCCCATACAGCCGCAAGCATGGTCTTTGCTGCCATATCATTTGCGCGTGTATCCAAGCTGGTGTCACATGTCCCGGCATTAGCATGAACGCATGTCGCTTTGTGCGGCCAAATCATGTCCATGCTGCCGAAGATTCGGATGGCACGCCATCTGAATCTGAAGCTGTGGATATGGAGCCGACGCTAGCAGCCGTGAATAACAGAGAAGATGCGGAAGATCTCTATAGGCACGATTACGCCGTGACACCGCCGCCCCCAAGCCCCGTAAGCTCGGTCGCTTCCACAGTTAGTTTAGCTTCAGAGGAAGCGTCCGGAGCACAGCTCTCTCAACAGATCGACTGTGAAGTGGAGAGCGCAGTCGACGAAACGACAGGGCTGAATGTCGCCGACGCAGGTTCTGAAAGCAACGAGGCAGGGCACATGGAGGATCCTGCTCGCCGCTCAAGTCGGCGATGAACGCCAACACGGTGTGCTCTGGAATCGATGCTTCAAAGCCGCAAGAGATCGCGTCGTTAGATCAAAGCTGGTAAGCTCGCTTTCAATACATACTTCATTCATGATTTGATTCTCTTTTCTCCACTCAGTCCAGGCGATTTAGGGTGATACGTAAATGGTGGAGGTTATTGGCGGTGGTGTGGTCCATGCGGCTGGCTCAAGAAGCAGCGCCAGGTCATGTATGTGCATTTCCATTTTGACGTGTGTGCCGGCCGCCAAGCCGCAGAAGGTCAGCGAGGTGTTCAGAGGTGTTCAAGCTGCTGCCAGCGACAAAATAGACATCCCAGAGCTAGCTGGCCAAGACCATGAACTCGAACGTGGCCAACGTCACGTACGCTGGCATCACGGACAAGCGCGGCGTCACGACGCAGCTCTGCACGATATATCGGGGAACTAAGGAGCGTCTGGCGACGCTGAACTGAGCGGGCCGCGAGCTCGACTCGTTCAACTTTCTCGTAGTCAACGCCAAGTACGTCCGAGACCGGCTGAACCTTGGCGATCTGCGCGGCAACCGCTTCTTGCTGGCCATCGTCGACCTGCCTGGTAATGAGACCATTTCCGACGAGCAGATTCACTCAGCAGTTCGTAGCTGGAGCGAGCACGGCTTCATCAACTACTTCGGACTCCACCGATTCGGCACCAAGGCAATCGCCACGCACGAGATTGGACGAGAGATCTTGCAACGGGACCACAAGCGTGTGGTGGACGAGATGCTCTCTCCGCAAGAGGGTGACGCCACCAAGATCCGCGAGGCTCGGCAGCCATTCCAGGACGACCAAGACGTGGACGCTGCGTTGAAGGCGCTGCCGCCGTACCTGATCGCTGAGCACGCAGTGCTGCACGGACTCCGCGTGAACGGGCTCACGTCTTACGCCTCTGCCATCCAGGGCATCCCGCTCCACCTGCGTATGATGTACACGCACGCGTACCAGAGCTACGTGTGGAACACCGCGGCAAGCGACCACTTGACGCACTTCTCTCGGGAATTGCCAATGGTGGGGGACCTCGAGATCCCGAACGACAAGATGACTGAAGAAGCTGTTGATGAAAGCGATGATGGGGAAGTCGAGAGCGAAGAAGATGAACCGGGCCCCGCTACCAAGAAGCCCAGGACGTCGGCTGAGGCTTCACGCTCAGAGGCGAATATTACCGTCGTCACTGCTGACAACTTGAACCTGTGGTTTTCTCCCACGACCACCTGATTGATCCGTGGCCGCGATTTGTGGCGGGTTTGGTGCAGCGTTGATCTCATTGCGAGCTCAGGAGCGCAGAGGACTGTCTTCATACAAAATCCCAGTAAAAAAAGCCAGGTGCGTCGCCCAAAGCAAAGCAAAGCGGCCAGGGGGGTGGGCAAGGCAGGCAGGCAGGCGGCCAGGCTACAGCGTCACGTACCCGGAGAACGCACTCAAGCAGCGATACGAGGAAATGATGAAGACTGACGACGTGGACTTCCAGTCTCTTGAGCGCGCAACGAACTCCGAGTACCAGCTTCCGGGTTCCTACCGTCACGTGGTGAAGTACCCTGTCAGCGTCAAGCATGATCTCAAGAGGTACAACGACCCCACCGTGGCGCTCTTGGAGACGGACGTCGACCATCTCAAGGGCCATACGGCGCAGGCGTCAGTCCCTGATGGCAAGTCTCGAGCGCTTTGTCTCGAGTTCCAGCTGGGCCCGTCATCCTACGCGACGATGGTGGTTCGTGAGCTGCTCAAGCAGAGCAGCAACCTGGACGTGCAGCTGCAGCTGAGACAGCGGCTCGATGCGAAGACGAGCAAGTAAGGCAAGCTGGAAGCGTCTTGCTAGATAGAGAGTTTCGTTAGATGGTTAGCCACAATGTCGGCTAACAGCAAATGCTTTCAAGTCAAACATCAAACCAAGGGCGTTGCCACCGACAGCCGTGCCTTGCACTGTTGTACCACGCGCACGCCTCAAGAGAGAAGGCAGTTAGATGCCATCCTCCCATTTGTGACGCTCAATCTTGCTGACGAAGCGGTTGCCGCCTCTGAAAAACTTGCTAAACAAGATCAGGTTGTCAGCTCCAGCGAGCCACGATATCAATCAGCTAGCCAGCATACGTCGGCGTCCTACATGTACTACACTAGGTAAGATCTTACCTTTGCGCGCTCATGCACCATGAGCGTGTGGCACTACCTATGCTATGAGTGACACTGCCTATGCTTTTGGTGGGGCAACACGCTGCTTCGTGTGGGCACTCCTTTTTGTGTTTTTGTGTGCCCATGCCGCTTTTTGTGAGTGGTCCAATCTACAGTTGCGGTGGTGAGCTCTAAAGCTTGGGTGGTGGGACACCGACATCGTCCGAACCCCACAGAGTCCCGCGAGTTGCTTGGGCCGTCTTCTTCGCGGTCTTTGGCTACCTGTTTGCTTCCATAGACGTCGACGCTCTCTTCATCAAGTGTTGCTGCACGGTACTAGCGTTTGTGGCACCGTGCAGACAAACTGTATTGGTTGGGGTGTCCTCCCCAGAGTCCATTTCGGGCAGCACCTTGCTTTTCCCTTGATCTATCTTTCTTTCTTGCTGTTACGAAGCTATCTTGCCACCAAAAACGTGGCAGCTTGGCACACTCGGCAGCAAGACCGGGGAGACGATTTTTAACCAATCAAAATCCAGATTGACTCGAGGTCCACCATGGCCGAACTTGCCGCTGCCAAAACTGAGACCCACTAATAAATAAGCTTCAATCGGAAAGCATCAATCGCTTCCCATCAAACGGCAATCTATTGGTTTCAAAATATCTATTTTCAATATAAATTCAAAATTTTACGTATATAAGAAATCAATTGTGAGGAGAAATCGTAAGGCAGGCCTCCTTACGCTGCCTTGACGGTTTGTAATTGGCTGAAATGAAGCATTTTGCGGCAAATGTGTGCAGTGAGGTTCTCGCACTCGACGACTGCCCAAGATGAAGACCTGCACGTTATCGGACTGCTGAGCGTGTCCCCGGGGCATTCCAACGCAACTTTCACTCCCAAGATGATTGGCGAACACATCTGCTGATCAAGAGCGCAGATTGCGCACTCATTGCCCACCTACCGCCAGTACGAAGTCCAGGATATCGTTGCCCACGAGCACAACGAGTGCGATAATGAAGGTCGTGAGCACGTCGACCAGGAGCTCGCTGCCCAGGGCCGTGATGAGAATGAGCATTAAGGTCTCGCGCGTGGATGCACCCCATCGCCACCTGAATATCGACGCTGATGCCGGTGCCTGCCACACGGCACACCACCCATATCTTCTCTGGACTCGATATGCAACTCGCTGCAAGGTAAGGTGCATTGAGCACCATACGTTCTTTGAATTTGACCGATCTCGCTAATCACTCGTCGTGTGGACTAGCTTGAGCCGTTTGCGACTCCGGAAAGGAATCGATCGAGCATTTGGGTTTGCTGCTTTCCTTGCTTCCCGAATCAGGCGAACTACGGTAGTTACCTTCAGCTGGGAGTCGCGTCGCGCTCGTATGGTAGGCAGCAGTGCAAGCCTTTTCATCCCCACAGCGAACAGCTTTTGAGCATCTTCTTCTCTTTGGATTTTTGGCATGGCTGCCCCGCAGTCTTTCTCGACCTCAGCAGTGATGTACGTCATAAGGATGGACCACTCGGACAGAGTGTTGGCCTTTCTTCTACTTGAGAGGTCCCGGCTGGTGATGTGGCGCAGCGGCGGATAACCGAGCGCTGCATTTCCAAACCACCACAGTTTCTAAGCCGTGAGTGGGTCAGTGCTTGGAAACTCAAAGTCGACAGGCAGGAAGTGAAATTTGTTCACCCAGTAGTGCACTTTGGCGGTACTCACCGCGTTTGAGGTTTGAGGGATGTCAGCCGAAACAACTGGCGCAGCGGCATCGCCAACTCCCGCTTCTGCCAGCAGTTCGCGAATTGTCTGCTTGAGCACATCGCGGGTAATGTTACCGGATGACACTGGTTTTTAGTCGAGAATCTTGCTGAAGCCCCCGAACAGGATATGCGGGAGATCCTTCACCGCCGACTTGGTCTCCTCCAGCTGTTTGTAAATCTCGACGTACGGAGGCACCCCAGTTGGACGCATCCACGGAGAGTCATTCGTGAGGAGTTGATCTTGTAGCTGCGCCATTGCTTGTGAATCTCGAAATAAGTAGGTTGACAGCAGAGCGTGAGAGCTTGGCAGCTAATGCCGTAAGAACTCTTCATGCTTTACGAGCGACGCTAGACACAGGTTCAACATGGGGCGGAGATTATTGTCACTGGCCAAGCTCGGAAACATACGTGCAACGCACTCGCTGACCGTGGTGTTTGGCAAAGCGCCGAAGTAAGGCGGTAACATGGCGAATGCAGAGCTGTTAAGCGGAAGCCCAGCAACCACTCGACCCAAGTACTGGTCACCAGCGCTTTCGTACCGGAAGTAGCGGTCCTGTACTCCTCCCAGCGACCAACCACACCGGAGGCACACACTGACAATAGAGGGGCCTCCTGTCGATCCGCTGCAAGCAAACGATGCTACTCCGTTTCGAATGGAGTGGGTGCCGTACGATTTCGCGTCGTCCTCGCTTTTCAATGCTTCGGCCAACGATTTACCAAAACGCAGCTTCTGGTTCGACCCAGGAAAAAGAGGTCCAGGTCCCTGTCGTGGGTTGCACGCCCAGTAAATAGCTAGGACAGTGATCCAACACGTCGCTGGTGCACTCGGGTTGGCGTACACATGGCG
>JAABLK010000218.1:0-40520 GCA_012295415.1 Phytophthora chlamydospora | reverse complement strand
CTGCCGGTCGTCTTGGTCGGTCGTTAACATCTTGGCTTGAGTATAGTCAGAACTTGGAAGGATTTTGTGGGTACAAAATAGCACCCGGCGAGACGCCTCCATCGTCCGGAACGTTTTGTCGTCTGGAATGCCTCCGTCCGGAAGTCTCCGTCCGGAACACCATCGGTCGGAAGGTACTTGATTTCACTATGCCAGTCCGGAATCATTCGGACGAGTAGCTTCTGGAAGTTGGCGTGGAGTCCGGCCGGAACGTAGACTTTGTCTTGAAGACGCCGTACTCTCGCACAACGGCTCGCATGTCCCCGTTAACCGAACTTTCTGACTAATCAGCGTCTGCTCTTTCCGGCGGATGCTGGGAAACGGCGCTCAAGCAAATTATGTGCAGTCGCATCGTGTCAGATAACTCAACGACAAGCCTCCTTCAGCCGTCTACGACGGCACGGCAAAGGGGGGGATGACCGCTGACCAACGCCACAGTCAATATGCTGCTCCCGAACTCAACTGCGATGCTTCAGCCGATGAACCAAAGGTCATTGCATGGCTGAAGCAGCGGTGTACTGCATCGCGCACCCAAAAAGCCGGGCTTCGTCACGTTGACGGTAATCCGGACCCGTACGACATTTCACCAGCCGATGCACTGGGTTGGATCTGCGACGCGTGGGAAGAGATGCCTGCAGAGGACATAAAAAATACTGGCGGCACTCGGGTCTGTTCGTGGACAGATTGGAGATCGTCGATCTTCTCAATCCGGTTGAGTCGATTAAGCGTACTTAATGTAAAGTAGTTATTGCGTTAAATAATTACTTTTCAGACTCTACCAGGTTTGATTTGTCTTCTGTGCCCGCTATCTTCGGCGTAAGTTCGGCAACTGTGGTCAACCAAAACCCCAGCCGAAGATAGCCATTACGTGCGGTAGGATGTGTATCACTTGAGGTAACTACAAATATGTGTACCCCTCAGAAACGTCGGAACTCACATTTGATTGGCCTAATATGTTATATAAGGGGCTGCAATCCCCATCAGTCCCCAAAGTCGCTGACGCTGACGCTGAACCACCGCGAGTGCTCAGGCATCGAACGGGCTCGTTCATTTCCTGGTTGCTGGACTCGATTGTCTGATGCTACAGGTCGGTTGTTAGGTCCGTCCGATGTGTTCTAGGCTTGTTTGCTGTGCGCTAATCTCGGTCGCTACGTGGTGCAGGGCAATCACGTGCACTGGGTCGTCCTCTGTTCGCTGAGGTTGCTCGTCGAGTGTCTTTAGGTCGGTGGGAATCGTTTACACCTAGTTGATCTCGTCCGTCTGGATATGCAGGTTACTGGCCACGCCCAACACGCTCTCCACGTCGCTGGACTCGACCAGCGCGACTCTGGCCATCAGCCTCGGTCGCCATGTGCGCTGGGTCATCACATGAGCTCAGTCGTTCACTTGGTGTTGGATCACTAAGATTGGTCTCAGATTGCGCTCGGTACTGTGTGATACGGTACGATGCGAACTATGAGCAGCCGCATTTTTGATGAGCTAGTACCACTTTGTTTGTGTACTTATAGATATATAGAATTCAAATCAAACAACTAGCTGCGCCTCCTCTAGTTGCTAGCATTCGTCTCATCAAATCGAATGCGGCGGACCGCTCAAACTGCAGCAAGTTGAGCTTCTGACAACTCACCCAAGCTTTTACAATGCCGGTAAGCAGCCCCGAACGTCTACGTTTCCGCTTTGTACCATTCGGAGCGAAGCTATCGCTGAGTGCTTTGATTAACAAAGATTCTATCTTATCAGCCATGCGTTTTAGAGATGTTATCCAAGCTTTCGCTCAGCTTCATCTGCATGGACAGGCAAGGCACGGATGCTACTGAAATCCATGACATATTGTGCAATAGCGATCGCACAAAGACAATCCTTTTGTGCACGGTTTCCTGGGACCGATGGCAGAACCGAGGCCCTCAGCAACGAACTGAACAATGAAATCTGCCAGTTTCTTTGCCTTTAGCGACTTCAGGTTCGATGGTCAGCTTGAACTCTCGACTGGAGGGCACAATACCAGAGAAGGTGAGTGACTCGTGGCAACTTGCGCGATGGTACTCGAGCATTGACACGACTGGTGCTGTACCATCTATCGTCGGCTTATCGTCGGCCCTTGCAGACTACCAGATCGTGGCCGAAGATAGAGAATATTGACAACCGGAAGTTTATTTTGGTTTCACTATACCAAAGTAGTTGTACCCTCATTAACTTAGTCCAAGGCGCCGGATTAGTTAAATATGGTTGTGCTTGAGCTCACTTGCGGGCGTATTCTTGGAGCGAGCGTCGGTCCGGATGGTGAACTGCTGATGGGCGCTCGCTGGACGCGGACTTCGCGGTGATGGCGACAGCTCAGCATGGGGCCGGCTGTGGGAAATCGTGTGCGGTGGAGGCCATCTCGTCGGTGCGCTCCGACGTGGTGGGGTACGTATCGGCGGTGGGCATGACGCTGCTGCTGTTGGTCAACTCGGAGTATCGTACACGGTGGGAAAAGGTGACGTGCATGGAATAACTGGATTAATGGTAAGCGAGCTCAAGTACATCGCGCCACGTACTGCTTGTCGAGTAGGTCAGCGTTCAGTCTGTGCTGCATGGATCGCTGAAAACGTGATGCGAGGCAGCGATCGAACTGCTGCCCGCTGTGATTCTGCCAGCTTACGCCAAGCCTTGACCATGCCGGTAAGTTTTCCCGATCGACGCCGCTTACGTTGTGCTCCCGCTATGGCCTTAGTAAATCCATTCGCTAACACTTCTTTGCATCATGTATTTCATTGCAGAAATCCATTGTACTCAATCGGATTCTCCTGAAGATGCCGGCAACGGTGGAATGCTGGCCATGTCGGCGATGTGAGATACGATCTCGATCGCACGCATGCAGTCGTTTTGACTACGATTCCCTGGGACTTTTGGCACGGATCCAAGATCCTCCATCACGAACTGCACCAGGAAATCGGAGAGATGTTTGCCCTTCAGCGTTGTCAAGTACGTCGGACAAACTGACTAGTTAATGGCGTGCACAATTGAAGTGGTGCAGGTCTAGCGCCGGTGGTTGCGGGCTCGGGGGTACTGTAGGTGCTGATAGCACGACATGCGCTGCACATTGGAGTCGCAGCATCATGAGGGCGTTCAAGACGATCTAAACATTATCAAGCTCTTCAGCTCCTCGTTTTTGGATACAAGCTGCTGATGGCCAGCGAGAAGTCGCTCAAGGGTATCAGCAAAGGTGTGAATTCCAACAAACTGTTCTGCTTGCTCTTCTGACATGAGACTGATTTTTACTTGCTGAACAGGTAAGGACAATATGTTGTCGGTGACGAACCGTTTTCGGATTTTGCTTCCCCAGTCCAGTAATTCATCGACATTTAACACAGGTAATATGGTGTGCACACGTTGAAGCTCTTGATGTAAGATATGCTGCGGAGAGGCATCTAGCGTGTCGCGATAGTGCATCAACAGCGTGGAGGTAAGTCAATCGGCAAAGCCTTTCGGTGCAACCTTTGCGAAATGTAGAAGTCGGAGGGCCTGAAAAAATTGACTGACACCGAAAATGTTTGATGGGGTTCCTTGTCGAAGCAGGTCAGCGTCGGCGAGAGTCCAGCATGTTTTATATTCTTCCATCCGCCAAGTAACTTGGCTACGTTCTGGCAGCTTGGGACGTTGGTGACATTTACTCAAGTAGGGTTGCAAACCCGTCCATCGACCACAGCCCGCGATGAGCCAAATCTGGCAAGTTAACTCTGGGGCTGGAGCTGGCAAACGCAGCTCCGCCTCGTCGGCCGGAGTGCGATTGCAAGTTTCTCGTTAATTTAGCCCCATTATCATACTCGTACAAAACCTTCAGCGATCTGTTGATGTATGCTGCGATGTGTGCGCCGGTATTCGTTTCTGTCACTTGAGAAAACGCTCTTGGCGACGCCTTTTAAGGATCCACAACAAGTTGCGAGGCCAGGGCATGGAACGGGTCCACACTCCAGCATATCGGAGAGCAGAAAATGAAGATGCTCTGCTGCTACCGGACGTTTATGCTGTAATTAACACATACGAATCAGTACCGTAGAGAACTAGCAAAAAAAACTTACCAACCGGGTCACGTCAATAAAGAAAAAGCTGCCTTGCCAGTGCAGATCAGAGAAATGAATCATGCCAACATCAGAGCTCCGGCCTATTGCGAGCCATTGCTTGTTGAGTAACGTGCGGTTGATGAGAGCGTTGTCGTCGTTCTTAAAAGAAAACGTTTAGTAGATATTGAGCGCAAGTCGTCCATTGTCATAGGTGGCGCTTGCTCCTTCAGTTTCTTGCTGGTTGATATTGCGATCAGGAGGTACTGCTTTTGCGGGTGTCGTCTACCGAAACCAGTCGGGACCCGAGCGAAATAGGTCCGATCCTGTGGTCTCCTCGAGTTGCCGCTTGATAGAGCTCAGGTAGCTCATTGATGTTTGCCAATGAATGTCAGGATCTTTATATAAGAAAGAAAGAAGCTTACCAAACATCTCCTTGGTCACATGGGATGCACTCAGCTTCTAAAAAGTCGAAATTTTGCCTATGTGCTTGTCAAGAAATGCGTTGAATTTTGACCTGACTGACGCCTGTATTTCTGTTTTGGCAATCGCAATCGCTCTAAAAACATAAAAAAACGTATCAGCACAAATAGTATGAATGCTCCAAATTTGTGCTGATGCATTTTTAGAATATAGCTTAAGTCAAATGTACATATCATCTCTCCCATTATTTGATTTGCGATACGACCTTTCAAATTTTAAATAAACAGGATGAACCGGAAGATACCGGTGCAGTAGCTGTTCGTCGCATTTTCTCGTGTCGATCTGTTCATGTAATCTTTTGTGCATACCTACACGCAAAGGAGTGTTGGTCTAGATTAACTGGCCGATTACGGTCATCGCGCCGAAGTCTTGCTGAAGCAGCGACGCCCAGTTGGTTCAACTTGCAACAAAGCGCCAAAATGCTGCTTGAAGCAGACTCGGTTCCGGTGCCTGCTCCCCATCGAGCTTGGTGCTGCGGCAGACCGTAAGTACGACCGTATATATTGTTGCGTCTTCATTACCAGTACACTGCCCGGTTAAAGCAACCCTTCCCGCGGCTCGAGCCATCTCGCCGAGCGCTAGTCGCCCTGTTTGCGCGCGCCCATCTCCCTCGTGATGATGCGTGCATCAGGCTCAGGCCGCCGCCCCATTGGCGCATCCCTCCGATATCAGCCAGCGCCTTCGCGCCTCAACATCCTCATTTCTCAAGAGGCGTTCTGCTGCGAAAGCCATCCGCACGAACGATCACAGAGATGCTCGCCATGACGCGTTCCGAGGCCGAGAAGGCCACCAGCCACTGCTCGCCCGCCGCCTTCCAGATGCGCTCGCTGCGCCCCGTGTCCGCCAAGATCGTCTCCTACGGCCGGGAGAACCAGTCGCACCGCCGCCCCACGCTCTACGTGCTGCGCGTGAGCCGCAGCGGCGCCGCCGACTGGTACCTGGCCAAGCGATACTCCGAGTTCCGCGCGCTGCACGACGCGCTGCAGCGCCAGTTCAACGGCGGCAGTCGACGCCACCCAAGTTGCGGCGCCTGCGATGAGCTCGAGGGCTTCTATGGCAGCGTGCGCTTCCCGGAGCGGCACATCTTCCAGTCAGGCCTGGGGTTCTCCAAGAAGAGGCTGGACGCCACGCGCATGGAGGAGCTCGACAGCTACGTGCGCTTCCTGCTCGAGACCACACAGGGCTTGATCGGCGACGAAGAAGAGGACGAGGAGACGCCTGAGTGGGACGGCGATGACTCGAGGAGGTGTCTGGCGCTGGACCTCATCCGAGAGTTCCTCATGGTGAACGAGGACCATGCGGATATGAAGGAACAGGAAGGCCAGAAGGACAGGAGGACAGCTGGAGTTGCTGCGGCGGTGCCGAGGCGACAGCTGCACCGATTAACGCGGCGGAGCTCCTCAGTCACGAGCTTCCACGTGCGCGAGCTGGACCTCGTGCCCGCGGACAAGAAGAACTCGCCCACGGGTGACTCGATGCGCAACCTGTTCGCTGAGGACTGGTGGGACCCCACTTTCGCGGATGTGTTCGACGAGTGTGCCGCACCTCCCGAGGACGCCTTCATCCACCGCCAGATCGAGGACGCCCCCACGCGCACCCATCCGCTGCGACTCATCGAGAGCTTCCCTCGCCGCTAGAGCGAGCACCCAAGGACACCCAAGCCTCGACAAGGCACCGGAAGAACGGGACGGCCCTCGCGAGCGCAACGGAACCAGCCAGGACCCGACCCACACGGCGCTGCATCTCCTGATTTTTATTGTAAAAATTTCGCTATCTATCGTTAAGAACAATGCGTCGCTAATGCACTGCTTGCAGCCGCCACCGCCACCTTCTCCTCCGCTATGTCCTCGTCGGGGCAGCCGACGCTCGACCTTGGACCGCGAAGAAGCGAGTTCCGCACGCCAGACGATCTTTCCTTCACATCTCGCGGGAACCGTTGGCAGATTCAACCACGACACGGCCGGCAGACGCGCACTGACTCGTCTAGTATCTGTTGCCAACGCGGCTGATGGTTGCGTCTAATGCTTGCCACTACGGCAATGACAGCCGTCCTAACAACAAGCAAGCCCTGCCCATCGAAATCGTGAGGCGAGTCGTATATCGCTTCGCCAGTCGCATTAATCGCGGCCGGATTAAGCCCCAAAGGGCACTTCGCTTTTTTTGTTCTTTTTTGAGAACAAGACCCAAGTTTGCTGCAATCGAGACACTGGAGAACTACAACATAGTAAATTGTACTGGGGCGCCGGTGGTCATCATTGGCAACACCATTTATAGTGCGGTTCGCTACGTCGAGCAACGCGAATCGCGTGCCTGAATTTGCTCAACACGGCTCGAGATGAACACGCCACACAATGTCCGTCTGACATCCCACCACCTCTGGAGATGATAATAGTACACGAAACTCTGCATGCACCGCTTGCACGCGTGGAGCAGCCATCGCATGAGGCATTTATTTCTGGAGCAATAAACAGACACC
Organism: Phytophthora chlamydospora; assembly: GCA_012295415.1. Lineage (NCBI taxonomy): Eukaryota > Oomycota > Peronosporomycetes > Peronosporales > Peronosporaceae > Phytophthora > Phytophthora chlamydospora. The sequence goes on along the minus strand of JAABLK010000218.1, from coordinate 33,482 downwards.
TTGGGCCATGTTGGAAGCAATATTTCCATCGACGTATAGCAATATGTCTCGCCTCCTCCATGTTAAACCATGCGTACAAGACAAAAAGAAGTAGCAGCAGACTCAGCACACTTACGCCTTGGCAGCCTCGATCGCCTTGGGGCCAGCATCCCGGCGCAGCAGGTAGAGCACGCGCATGGTGTACTTGGTGATCTGCTCCTTGGTCATCACCAACAGAGCGCTCTTAATAACCGTGTTGAAGAGTTGTGCCGAGCAGCCCTTGAAATACCCGCCGGGGCCCTCCAGCTCGCCGATCCGCTTGAGAACCTGCAGCATCGAGTTGCCCATTTCAGCATGATGGTGGCCGTGCGCGCTCTTCGGCTGTCCAGCAATCTGCTTCTTCTGCGCCTGCATGAGCACCTTTGCGCGAATGATCGGGTAAGTAACGACCGTGGCCACTGCCTTGGCAATAGCAGCCAGCATAAACGCTTCCAGCGCCGTCAGCGAGCTGACGCGGTTGGCATTGCTTGCTGCCATCTTGGAGTGCTGCAGCTGCAGCTTCAGCTTGTCGAAGATCGTATAGTTGATGGACGGGTTGCTCACCAGCACGAGCGAGGGGATGAAGCCCTTCCAGAAGGAAGCCAGACCGTCCTCGGCGTAAATCTCCTTAGCGAGGCCCCACATGGTGCGTCGGCGCGGTTCCTTCTCCTCGGCCTTGTCGTCCGCGTCGCTGGCCTCGTCGTCGCTGGGCTGGATCTGCGCGCGGGTGTTGATCATCTCCAGCGGCAGCGTCATGGACATGTTGAGCGCACCGGCCGTGGAAGCCATGAGCAGACTCATGCCCGTGGTAATAGGCGTGCTCGAGTGCTTCTCCACGGCCGTCTTGAGGAACGAGTACCAGTAGAAGTAGGCGAAGTTTGACGACACCGTGTGCACGACCTTGGAGCTGAGACCGGCGAAGAGCCCCTCGACGCCCTCCTGGCGGTAAATGAGCCACACGGCCACCAGCAAGTTGTTGGCCTTCTTCTTGCGCAGCGCTAGCGCCTTGGCCCGCGCCTCTTCGTCCTGCTCGGGCGCCTCCTCCTTGCTGTTGTCCACGTCCACCTGGCGGCGCGTCTTCACCACGTCCAGCGGGTACAGCAGCACAGCAGCGAAGAGAGCCCCCATGGCTCCAGCCTAAGCATAAGAAAAACAATACCACAATAAGTAAACTGTTTTACTAAACACCTCGTGGACGCCCCAAGAGGCACTTGGATCTGGTTGCACAGCGCATTGGCAGCTTAATGCGCGTGCTTCGGGCCACGTACAGAGGCATCTACGAATGCCTTGAAGGCGGGGGAGGTGGCGGTCTTGGCGTCGGCCATGGCTGTTGAGCAAGGTGCAGGGAGATCTTGAGGGCGAGCCAGTGATTGTTCGAATGGATGTTGACTCGAAGTTGCCCCGTCAGGTTCGAGTGTGCGGGGCCGTGGGGGGTACCGAATAAGCCATAGTAGGAGATCTATCTGGTTGGGTGCGTCCAAGATGACCAATCGAAACCTTTGAGTTTATAGCACACAGCCGCCTTTAACTTGATGTTTGTAAGGTCCGTATTTTTAGCATCCACAAACAGGCTGTTGTAACGAAGGCTTTCGGTAAGGCACGACAGCTGAGACATGTGTGATGGACATCCTGTCCACATCGGAACCCGTGCATCGTGCTGACTATCCAAGCAGAAGCCAGGATTGCTGGCTAACATGAGCACCAGTGCTGATGCTGCCTGCTGCGAGATGCAGGTGCGCGTGCTCTGGAGGCACTTTGTCGGGTGTTGGGAAATTTGATGGGAAGCGCGGGCGTGCTGTGTAACATTGCGCTGTCTGCAGTCTGCGGGCTCGCGCGCTGCAGCGCTGCTGGCGGCGCGAATGACATCGCGAAAGAAACGGGCGCTGGTCGGCCGTGACTAGCGAAGTCAGAGTTGCCCTTTTCAGTAGGCTGCGCCGGCACCGCCGAGAGGCAACTTTCGGCCACTGAAATGGACCACTCGCGCTGCCCCGCGAGGAGCTCGTTGCCATCATGAGCTGACGAGATTAGATGGTGCTTGATTCGAGAGCATAGCTCTCAATGGAAAGCTCAGGCACGGAGCACGTCTTCGCTGGCAAGTGCACTGACATCCCTCCAAAGGTCATGTTGGCCAGCTGCAACTCGCGCGTGACGGGATTAGTTGCCAACCGTTCGCCGCAATAGCTTGAGCTTGCATTGGTAGAATCCAGCATCAACACATAGCCTCGGATAGTGCAGATATTGGTTAACTTCAGCAAGGTTGGCAGTCGTCAGGTTGGTGTTTTGCCGAAAGTGTCGGGCAACTTGAAGTCACTTCCCCTAAACTGACGATGTACGGTACTGCGTTTGTCGCTCCTTTTCTGTGCATCCGCTGACCTCCGTCCACTGTGTGGCTTCAAGAGTGTATCGAGCGGACGGAGCGGACCGTCCGTGACCCGGCACGCACACAAATCTCACATTTGAACGGTAGCGAAAGAGCTCAAGCCAAGCGCCACGAGAAGAGAGCCCCGAGTTCTCACCTCCCTCGCTCCATTCCCCGTTCACAACAGCCACCATGGTATCACCTCTGCCTTCTCGCCTGACTTCTCTCTTTCGCGGCATTGCACGTCGCCCCTCCCGCCCCCTCGACGCCACTAATGCGCGACTTTCTGTCTCTTGCTACCTTCAGGACGAGCGCGACGATCTCTACGTCATGGACGAAGGTACGCGAAGCTAGGAGGGATGGCACGTCACTCCCGACGGTGCTAACCCTCCCTCCCCTCCATTGCCACTGCACTTGCCTTCCCCCTTCTTTCTGCAGAGCTTGAGGACGATCGCTACTACTACGACGTGGACGAGCTGAGCCCCCAGCAGCGGCTCAAGCGCATCATGTACCCCCCGCGGCTCATGGTGGACTTCAAGAGCCTGGGCGTACGTTGCCTGCTTTGCCCTTTCCGTATTAATAGCGGCTGGATGGCTGTGAAAGCCGATCCGATCCGGACGTTGCGCTGATTCGCTTTGGGTCGTTATGTGCAGGTGGAGGCGCTGAAGCGCTACGCCAAGTTCTACCACCTGAAGGTGGACGAGGAATCGGACAAGGAAGACATGGCGGCGCAGGTGGCGCGCCACTTCGACATGTCGCTGGAGGTGGAGGAGGACGACTCGATCGTGGCCTTCATGCAGCGGCTGCGCAACGGCGAGCGGACGGCCGTCAAGCGCTCCACTGCGCGCGAGAAGGAACGCAAGGCGCTAGCTGCGGCCGAGAAGGCCAAGCGCAAGTCCAACAGCCGCAAGCGCGGGCGCGACCACTCGGTGTCCGTCTCGTCAGGCCGCAACTCGAGCGCCAGCTCCAGCCACAATACGAGCAATGGCAACGCAGCCAGCAACTCGTCCACTCACGGCAATAGCCACGCCAGCGCACCGAGCAACGGCCACAGCACCCGAGGCCACGCCAGCGAAGGGCGCAAGGCGCCAACGCATGCGAACAGCTCGAAACCCTCAAACTCGTCGGGCGGCAAGAACAAGAAGACCAAGAACGGCGAAGACGCGGGCGAGGACAACGAGCTCTACTGCATCTGCAACCTGCCTAGCTACGGCAATATGATCGCGTGCGACGGCAAGACATGCCCGAACCCGTCGCAGTGGTACCACCTCGAGTGCGTCGGGCTCGCGGACGGCCGCCACCCGGACACGTGGCTGTGCCCGGAGTGCGACCCCAAGGGCTTCAACGGTGGCTCCTCCAACAGCCACAAGAAGAAGAAGAACAAACGCTCCAAGTCCCCCGGGAACAAGTAGGGATGGAGATCCCCCTGCGCCAGACGAACAGCAAGTGCGTCGACGCGATCTGCTCCTGGATGCCCCACCGTGATTCCTCACACCTCGCTCTGCTCGTCTTCGATTCATTCAAATATACCTATATTGTTGGTCGCTTTTGTCTGGGATCGTTTTTGCAGAGTGTTGCATGGTTTTCGTCTACAGGTTGTCGTTTACGCAATGTTTAAACATTGGTCTCACGCAAATGCCCAGAGTTTGACCCGCTTGTCCGCCCCCGAGGATACGAAGGCTGGTTCTGTCGGGTGCCACTGCGCTTGCAGCACTTTGCCGTAGTGTTTGTGGTAGCTGGCGACCGGTTGCAACGTTGCTGCTGTCGCCTCCATGATGCACAGAGTGCCATCGAAGGCCGCGCTGAGCACCCAGTGGCCTCCAGGGGACCACCGCACAGACCGACATTCGTCTTGGTGGGGCACAACAACCTGCAATGCCTCGCGCGCAGTAGACCTTAAATCCCAGAGCGACACACTCCCATCCTGATGCCCTGAGATGATCAGCTTCTCATCGGTCGGATGGAAGTGCAGTGAAAAGGCAGCGTGAGCACCAGACGTCACGAGGCGCTCGCAGCGCTGACTCCGTGTGTCCCAAAGCCGCACAGTCTTGTCGAGAGCTGAGCTGAGCAACATTGGACTTGCGGACTCTGAAGTCGAAGGTTGAGGCATAGCAATGGCCTGAACTTCGCCAACATGGCCGTCGAGGATCTGGTACGGACCCGAGCTCGAGCTCCTTTGAGTACGTCGGACATCCCAACACTGTAGACGGCGGTCGTTTGTCGAGGAAACCCAAAGGAGGTGCGGAGAGGCGAATTCCAGCGCACGAGTCTTGCCCATCGAGCCACTGACATCGCCTGGCTGTATCCAGAGCTCTTCAGCTTGGAGTCTGTGCAGTGGGTCCTTGTCCTTGGTTATCAACACCTTGACAGACCCGTCAGCTGCACCGGATGCAATCATCGATCTAGCGGCATGGCGAGCCAGGTAGCGATTGTAGGAGACGCAGTAAATCCCCGAGTTGTGGTGCTTGTGCCTTTCCAGCGATACAGGGAGCAGCGGCAACAACAGGTTGAGAGGGGATGACCAGGATAACTGCTGCTGACGCTGCTGCAAGGGAGTTGACAAGTCAAAGACTCGCAATGCACGTGCATTGGTACCGACAGCGAGCTGGGCACCACTTGGATGGACATCTAGCGCACGTACAGCTTGAGGCTCCTTCACTTCGGCAATAACGCTAGCACGCACCACGCCATCGAGTGAGAGCTCGTCGTAGTGCAGAGGCGGTCCCTTCAGCAATGCCATTTCAGTATCGAACCCGGCTTCACTATCTCGCTCTTGTTGTAGCTCTTCCGAGCTGTCTTCTTCCGGTGACAGCGCAACTTCTACTACCAATTCCTTCAGCTCACAGCAACCCTTTTCTTGGTCTACCTCCGGCACACCAAACACATCATCTGCAAAGCTCCGTGAACTTGTTCGGCCCCAGCTCTCGCTGAAGCGCTTACTGGACACCACAGAGCTGGCAGCTAATGCTCTTGGGTCATCGTCACTTTGATTTCCCTGCTCGTGTTGATGACGATAACTTCCATCGAATCCTGACTGCTCCTTGGCGCTCTCCACCCCGTTAGAAGTATCACCTTCCATCTCGTCACGCTGGTTTTGTTCTTTTTCATCAGCGTCCATGGGAGAGCCCGCTTTCCAACCTTCCAAGGAATCAGCGTTTTCAGTCTGCGTGGTTGCATCGACCCATTCATCTGGCCCACAATTCACGGCAACGTCAGAGGTTTCTCTTACTTCGGGCTCACAGTTCACCCCAACGTCAATAGTCTCCTTCTCTGCAGGCTTGCAGCTCACCGCGGCATTAGCAGTCCTTTTCTCTTCAGGTATGCAGCTCACGGCAGCATCAGCAGTCTTCTTCACGATAGAAACATTATACCTCGCTATCCCTTCTTCAATGATCCCGTCAGCTTCATCGCCACTGCTGTCGTCTTCAAGCCACGGACACCTGCTCGTACTCATTGACAGCACAAAGCTCTGCCGCCTACACCGCTGGCGTGTCCAGTCCACAGAGCGTGCAGTATGTACGACTTGCTGCTCATACTTAACTTCTCGGACTCCATAAAATCTTTCCAAAAGCAATAGCTCGTCTTCTGCTTCTTCCGCTTCTGCGCCATCTGTTGCAGTGACGCTACTTGCCACTGAAATACAGTTGTGTGCGTCTTCCCCGCTCTGTCGGTGGAAAAGGACTGCGTCATGGATCAGTCCAACAAGTTGCAGCTCCGGCATGGCAACGTATTTGAACACATCACTCTCGTCCGCTTGGATCGGGGCTCGAAACAACGGCACCATCTTTTCGAAGCACTGTAACTTGGTTTCCGCGAGTCGTGGCGCCAATTGAGGCTCATCTTTACTCCGAGTCGCCATCAGCACGCCTTCAAGCTCGTCCAACGCTAGTCGAGCAGCTTCTAACTCATTACGAACTCCACTAACACTTCCCAGCGGCAGCAACAACGCTCGAGCTCTTGCAACCTCTCCATCAAAAACCCATCGTCGCAGCAGCGCCAATTCGCGCGAAGGACCCCGCAGCCACGTCACATCCAGCCCGCTCTCCTGTTGCAGCATCAGGGCGCTGGAGAAAAGCCCCTTGGCCTGCAGGTACCGCACCACGAGATACAGCACATCGTTGTGGTGAGGCATCGCCGACATCCTTGGCGTCGCTTCCAGAGGAAAACCGTGGAGTAAAACCGACTTTCCCTACTTACAACACAATAACATCGCATAACATAAGGATAGTTTTGTTCGTATGTCCCTGGGGAGACATCATTTGAGGTCCTGTCTGTCTACATGGTGACGATGCTGCTCTTGGGCGTGTCGGCTCCTGTGCCGAGCGCCTCGCTCTCGCCCGCGGCCGTGGCCCCGAATGCCGCAGCGCCGCCGAAGCCACCGGCCTCGGCCTCCTGCTCGCGCTTCTTCTTGCGCGAGTACATGGCGAACATGAGCGCGCCGACGATGATACAGGCGGCCAGCACGCCAATAATGATGAACACCGTGGAGCTGGTGCCGCCCGAGTCCGACTCGGACGAGACCGAGCCGCTGTTAGCTGACGCCGGGTTCGCGCCCGCAGTGTTGTTGGTCGCTCCCTCCGACGAACCCGAAGCCAGCGAGGACGACGAGCTGCTCAGCGACCCCTCGACTGAAGCCAAACTGCCGGAGCCGCTCAACGAGCTCGAACTTGAACTAGACGTTGAGCTGGAGCCTGAAATACTAGAAGACGTCGACGTTGACTGGGACGAAGTCGAAGAGCTGCTGGCCGCACTGGAAGAGCCGCTAGCGCTTGACGAGCTGGAACCCTGGGAGGCCGAGGTAGAAGATGTGGAAGCTGAGCTAGATCCAGACTCGCACTTGTCGCCGCTGAAGCCGTCGTTGCAGGTACAGCTGAAGCTGGGTGTGCCGTCTGAGGCCGTGGCCGTCAAGCTGCAGGATCCCTGGCCATTGCACTGCACGCCGTTCACATTGCAGCCGTCTAAACAGCCACCAAAGCACAGATCAGATAGTCCAGTCAGTCTCTAGTCTCCTCTTCCCAATAGTCGTCAGTCTCCCGAACTCACCGCTGCAGGAGGAGCCCCCGAAGTACTCATCACACCGGTCCACACTCAGACACTTGTACACGCCGTCCCTCTGGATGCAGGCCAGCTGGCCGCTCACGTCGTCGCCTGGACAGTTGCCGGAGCTGGAGCCGCCGCACACAGCGCCAGCCACACAGGCCTGGATGGACGCGACCGAGTCACCGGCCACGCACGTCTCGCCGTCCGCGCAGTCGGCGGTGCTGGAGCAGTTGACGGCCATTTGCAGCGCGTGCGTCGAGGGCGCCAGCGCCACGAGCAGCAGCGCCAGGAGCCGCATGAGTCTGTTGTCACGCCTGGTGGAGCTCTTCTTCTTCCGAACTTGATCTCTGTATGCGGCGGGTATTTCGCCCCGAGCGGTAGATTTGCTATTTGGGCGGTGTTGGACTTTGAGGCGCACGGGAGAGGCAGAAAATGGGAAAATTCGGCCCCGCAACGTCGTATACAAACGCCAAGTGAAGAGGACGTAAAAAGGCTCCGTATTTCGTTCGAGGCCTCGTGCCGATGGCTGCGCTGAACTCTGTCTTTGCCCTTTGTTGCGCATGCCAGCAGGGGCTCCTAACCATGCGCTCGGCCAGGTGGCGCTCTAGCCTATTAGTCGCACTCTCCGCCTGAGAATTGGAGGCTGCGGAACTGGAGCGGGGGCTGTCGTGGAGGTCGCTGGACATTCGATTCGCACCCGATTCGCACCCACCGCTTGTCAATATCAAGGCTTTGCGAGCGGTGCCTGTTGCCCAATAGTTGGGCTTCATCATCTTCGAGCGAAGATCGCTTGAAAGGGGAGCTATCTGGGCGGAGGAGTGTCAGTCACAAGTACTGTCACAAGAAAATCAAGGATAACATCCAGCTCGGGCATCGATCTCTAAATGGTCTCCAGCTAGACCTGAAGTCCACCTCCAACCAAGCTAACCGCTTGCTAACGTCACAAGATACCCCCCTATGCGGACTCGCCCACCCCGTTTCGAAGCACACGTTGCAATGGATATCCAGCCTTGCCGGGCCAAATACTGCCAAATAGCGCAACACCAGCCAGCAGCGGATCATCGCCTTTCGCGCCTTCGGGGGTGATAAATGTCCGGCCGAGGCAACAATTACTACGTAGTACTTCAGTGCCTGGCATTGATGATTGATTGAATTCACTGTGCACTCGTCCAAACTTGACGTGCTGCCCGACCAGGAGCGCAGACAGCAAAACATGAACTCTAATTTGAAGGCGTTATCGCTCTGGGCGATGGCAGCGCAACACTATAACAGCGCTGATACTAAGTAGTTTTGGTAGACACGGCGCTGCGGAGCACCACAATCTTATCGGCCGGCTACATCGCGGCGATGTCGTTCCTCGGTGTGCGGCCTGTGTGTCCAGCAGCAAGGTCTCGCTGGCCCACGACCCCCACGCCGTGCGTCGAAGCGAGCGCATTCTCGTAGTCCTCCTCCTCCTCCTGCTGCTGCTTCCTCTTGCGCGAGTACGCGACCAGCAGGAGCGTTCCCACCAGGAAGAACGCCGCCATCACCAGAACGAGGATAAGCACTCCTGCTCGGATGCCGCCGCGCGAAGTGGTGGTCGCCGAGTCGCTGGTGGCCACGTTAGGTTCAGTCGAAGAGCTCGACGATTCATCGGATCCAGAGTCGTCGGAACCGTCCGCGTTGTCGGAGGCCGAGTCCTCGGCGCCATCAGCGGTTGAATCCTCGGTCGTGTCTGCAGAGCCGTCTTCCGAAGTATCAGTCTGGTCATCGTCGGATCCATCGGTGGACGAGTCGTCCGAGGCATCTGCAGACGAATCCTCGGAGGCATCCATCGACGAGTCTTCGGTTGTGTCAGCAGCGGAGTCGTCCGTGTTATCCGTGTCGTCCGAAGCTGAGTCGTAGGCGTCATCGAGCGCTCCCCAGAACGAGTCCTCGTCATCATCGTCGGTGGCAGAAGAGTTCGAAGGTGCCTCCGTCGAGCCCGGGGCAGTCTCGCACTTTGGGCCGCTGAATCCGTTCTCGCATGTGCATCCGAAGCTGGGCGTGCCGTCCGCGTTCGTCGACATCATGTTGCACGAGCCTTGGCCGTTGCATCGCACTCCGTTGACACTGCATCCGTCTGCACAAGCACCACACCACAAAAGTTAGTCATCTTGTTCTGCCCCCCCCCAACAAAAATCAACAAGAAGGGTTTCATAACGTACCACTACAAGACGCGCCGCCGTAGTATGCGTCACATCGAGCAATAGACACACACTTGTAGATGCCCGTGTTTCCGTTCATCATGGCGCAGCCTTCGCTGCAGTCCGTTGACGGTCTCCAAAGGCAGGCAAGCTTGCCACTTTCGTCGTCGGACGGACAGTTGCCGATTGAAGGTCCTCCGCAAACCGTTGCTGGCACACAGGCCTGGATGGACAGGTCCGAGTCACCGGCCACGCAGGTCTCGCCCCAGGCGCAGTCTGCCGTGGTAGTGCAGCTCACAGCGGCGTGCACAGGACCCTGGAAGGCCAGGAAAAGCATTGAGGAAATCGCGAAGAGCTGCATGACGACGCGAATTATTCGTTCGAGGAGAATTCACCACTGAGCCGACATGGCCATCCGAGATGAGGGTTTCTGGGGCACCCCGGTTTCTGGAGGTGTTGAGGAGGAAGGAGACACGGAGTGGGGAATATTCATGCGCCGCACGTGTTTGATACAAAGCGGCAGTGAACGGAGCAGAACATGGCAAGCGAGCCGCAAAAACTAGCCAAGTCAAATCCCGCATTTTGCCTAGGGCGCGTGCCCCCGCCGGGAATTGAAGGGGTTCTTTTCGAGGCGGATGGCTGGTTCCGGCTTGTCGGCCAGTGCCGGGGGATCATCCGCGTACAGCGAAAAGAGCCCGAGGATTTCGCCCCGGGATCAACCACTAGGCTGCGTTGAAGGGACACTCGTCAGGAATCGGACGTCATGCTAAAGTGCCCGCACGAGTCAACGACCAGCGGGAAGACTGAAGTTTTTAGACGGTTGCTGCCCAAAGCTCGCGTACAGATCGCACTCGGTCTCGATCGGAGCCGAGTTGCCTTGATCCGCAGAGTGATCTCGTCGATGGATGCCAACGACCAACGCAGTCGCCAATCGCAACATCGACTCCCCAGCCTTGCGGACCAAATTCCACTTTTTTAGTGTCCCCCACCGACATCGAACAGGAGGCAATCATCTCCGACGAAAAATATCGCATCATGGGAGACTTTGAAATTCTCTTGTGAGAAGCTGTGCTGGATCGTTACCGTGTTCGCTCGTATCAGGTCGATAACGCACGGTCTGAAGAAAGATTGGCACAGTCGAGTTGTCTGGGATGTAGCCCACCTCGTTTAAGAAAAGAACTCAACCCTTACCTGGCGAATGTTTCCAGGGGAGATATCTGAGAAGATGTCAGTGTTCATGACTCCACTCGTTTTTTGGTTCTCGTTGTGCGGAACTTCGAAGACCCCGTTCGTCTTCACTCCTTGAGTTCACGACCGAATCACCGATTACAGAGAGCATCCGTCGCTTGTTGCTGAAGATGTTTGAGGCAAAGATTTTGTATGGTATTACTTCGAAGTAATGCGCAGCGATGATTTCTTCGACGTGAGTGCCAAAGTTTTTCAGAGGTGACGTCCTCCGTGGCCAAATTCCAAGAGCTCTGGATAAGAAACATACTCGAGCTTGGGCGCGTAACAAGCGTGTCCACATCTTCAGATGTTGATTGACAAAGCAACCTTGGTCTCGACCCCGCACCCATTTCAGCTTCTGGAAATTTCCGCGTGTGGAAAGCTCTCCCAAAGCTCGATAGGGGGCACCTAACACCATGCGTAGTCGGATTCTGCTGCTTATGCTCGTCTTATCACGTGCTGCACACTACCGCAGCCGCTGGCAGCGCTGTCCGGATCCAGAACGTGGTGATTGACGACGCTACAGCCATATCTCTAGTTAGGAATCAAACTGGTGACGAAGATCGAGCCGCTACTTTCAACTAGTTTCGGTGCGCTCAAGTCCATGAAGTTTAAAGAAATTAAGCCCCCGGGTGAGGCACACAAGAAACATATATTGCAAATATGAAGAATCGGCGAGGCACCCACAAATATACAAGTATGCATTTTGAAGGGCCTGCTGCTCGAGCTAGTGCATCCAACGACATCCTGACCTCCCTCTTAACCAACTACGTTGATTTTTTCGATCTGATCTATATGCATGCTTCTTCACGGATAGACACTCATGAACATCGATCGAGCAGACGTGCTATGGATGCCGTGGTCCCAGATAAGGAGATCAATGTACTTCGAAGTACAATCGACCAAGCAACAAACCTCTTCGGACATTTATCAGATGCAACTTATCTCAGACAAGGACTCTCGAGCCAGAACCACTCGAGGTTTCGGATGGTGCTTCTGTACAGGAAGTCGAAGAAGGTCATCCTTCAGTTTGATGATGCGATCGCTTGGTCCGTTGTCGCTGCGTCTAAGGAGTCGGTCTGTTAGCTTTTCCCACTCCTCGAATTTTGAGAGTGGAAGGGGTATTAGATGTTCGATCATCGCGCCAGTAAATCAATAACCCGCAACCTTACCATTATTATGGTGTCGGGAGAGAGGTTTTTCGGCAGTCGTATTCGTAAATTCGTTAGTGCTATCGTCGACTGAGATTGCACCTCAGTATTGCTGCGCATGCAGATGTCAGACAAACTACTAATACTATACCTGGTAGATGTGCAGATTTTTGTTTTGTATTTGAGGTTCATTAGTGTCATATAACCTTTTACTAACTCAAAAGCTGCTAGATTGCGTCGTCGCCCACCTCCATGAGCGTTGCAAAACAGAAGACGTAGACCTGTTCTTCCCAGGAGCTCCTACACAACGCACGATATTTGCCGCGCAGAGAAAAACGAATGAACCGTTTTAGCAAGTCACTGCGCGGCGTGCTACAGTTGTACGAAGCTTCACGAGACCATTTTTTTTTTACTCCAATCTTCACAGTTGAGTCTGCTTGCAGAATACGAAACCAGACTCAACTGTGAAGTCGATCTTCCCCAGCTTGAAAAATATAACTTCATTCGCTTGCGAATGAAGTTATATTTTCTCAGCAGACAATTACAGTGCTACGTATGGCAACTTGCTACGTGTAGTTAATAAATAATACAGTACAGCTAGTAACAGGAACAGTTCTACGAAGGTACCGAAATTGGAGATCGCCACGACTTGTGCTGATGTTTCTCGCCCGAAAAGAGCAAAACCGTGGCAAATGTGCAAGACAAGATGCAGTTGGTGGTCATGGCGACGCGAGAAGTGCGCTAATCCAAATAGTTCTCGTTGAACTAGGAGTTCCAAACGCTTGATTGATAGATTGAGGATTATACTGTATGGACTGAGCACTGTTCACCTCACCAAGCATTGCTTCGATGCTGCAACCAGTGCTTCTTTCTAATCCCACACAAGCTCGACCCACCTACATTTGAACACGTAAGTATCATGATGGGCCAGCAAATCCGGAAGTATTCCCCGCCTCCAGAATCTGGAGTCCAGATACATGTATTTACCTTCAAGAGATAGTGCGAGTGCAATGGGAAATGCTTTTTCTTCCCGGAACATGCACTGAGTTAAAGTAGAATTGGTGGGAACATGTCACCCGATCGGGAAGCATGCACGCATATGCGCGGTTGCTAGATGAAAGTTGTAAATGAAAGGCTGGCAGTGAACACTATGTATTGCAGGGGCATGCTGCGTGCACGTTCACATACCTCATTAACGATTTATATTCTAGTTGCTGAAGAGTGGGCGGCACGTGCTTGAACCCAGACACCATTAGAAACTGCTGGAGGCATTCGGGCATTACCACCTCGATGTTGTTGCAGCATATTCTGAACTAGACTAAAACAATACATTACAACGTCTCTGCGGGGATTACCCCACACCATCTCGTTGCAGCTCCTGCCTCGATACTGCATGCACTTCCTGTGTTTGTGTGAGCGACGCACTGGTCTTTGCAGCAGTACATGTAGTGGCCGTCACTGCTTGAACGGGTTCCTTCCATTCTGCAATTGGCCCCCCAGTGCACAAGTTGAAACACTCCAAAGCCTCGCGCAGTCTGCTCTGGTCATGCGTTTCGCTCAGCTCTGTCTGGTGCTGATCGTCGCTTGCATCGCGTCCTGCAACTACTTCGCCGCGGCTGAGAGCGCCGTCGAAGTTCAGCAACTTCCGAACGACGCCAACCACGACATCCCTGATGACGGCCATCGCTACCTCAAGGGCAGCAACAAGAAATCTGACGCTGTTGATGAAGAGCGAACCATGAGTTTTAAGCAGTATCTCGGGGCGCTCAAGCTGCCGAAGTTTTCCAAACTTCCTGGCGTCAAACAACTCAACCGGATCCGACTCAAGCTCGGCAAGAAGCGTGGCGACGCGTATTTGGCAAAGATGAAGAAGCAGTACGAGGCCAATCCGCACAACTTCATCTAGGAGGTCGGCTTCAACTTTGCTCCGCTTTGCTTTACAGACTGGCCATTCGCCTTGGAAGCCTGCCACCGCTGATATGGGGGGGGGAGGTGATTTCATGTCGTATGACGAAGATAGAGTCTTGGGCTTTCTCCATGAGGACATGAAATATGGTTTTCAGCAGCATAAATTCACTGGGCATTAACTCTTACTAAAATTTACGACTAGTAGTTTTCATTCTTGTTAAACATATTGGTCTACTGTCGATGTATAGCACATCGAAGCTTTGCGTAGACATAGCGTCAATGTGCTTACATCGACGCCGAACTTGGGAGGGGAAATAGGTCGCGACATGGCATATACTACTAGCTTGAAGTTCTTCAGGACGCATACACGAGTAGAATATATAATCTAATTTGAAACTCTCAGGCCTCTCAAGCACTGCGCACTATCGAGTCCGATTGAAAGACTGAAGCTTCCTGCATCGAAGCAGTCGAGATTTATTCTCAGCGTGAAGCAAAACCTATTGGAGCCGCTGTTCTCTTTTGATTTTGAGACTCCACATCGCTGAGCTACGAAGTACAATTACAATATTTCGCAAGTGCACCCTCGCACCTGATCGTGTTGATCCCTGGAAACGTTGGTCCCAGCCGCGATGGCACCGATAGTTTATCACAATTCTATTGTTTTCGTAGGTCTCTGTATTAAAATACGTGTACTTCAGAAGTAGAAGATAGCTTCGCATTTTTTCACAAACTACATGTAGACAAGCTTATAGAAGCGAAAAACATAAGGTCAATCACTCGATCGTCAATCACATGTTCAGTTCTCTTTCGCTGATTGATCCATCTCCCCGGACGTGCCAACAAAACTTAGCAGCACGAATCGGTCAGCGGCAGAGCTTCCTCAGCCTCAAGCCTCTTTTGGTCCGACAAAACGATCCATCAATTGCTACAAACGTTTTGAGAAGAAGCGATAGAATAGCTTGATAAGCATCCATCTACACGTAGCTGCACTTGTGACATTGTTGCTGCTTCGTTCGTGGGACAACTCTCGTTTATAAGAAAACTAGCCCCTGCCAACAATTACAATACCCTTGATGAAAGTGAACAGAATTGCAATGGCGGTGCCATTATTTTCATTAGCCTCCAGTCGATGCCTACATAAAGTTGTTCGGGTTGGCATTGTAGCGCGCTTTCACAAATTTCAGGTAAAGTTTCCCGGCCTGCTCGCCAAACTTCTTTCTAATCGCATTGAGCTGCTTGAGTCCAGGAACCTTGCCAAGGGTCTGGAACTTTGGCAGCCGGAAAATACCAAGGAACTGCTTCACGCTGGCGGTCGTGGCACCAACGCGCTCTTCGGTAGCGGTGTCCAGTTGAGTAGATTTCTGGCTACCCTTGAGGTAGCGACGACCCTCGGTGGCGGCGATCACGCGGGTGGCATCGCTCTCCGAGTTCTGGATCTGGACGGAGGTCTCCGCACTCGCACCAAAGCTTGAGCACGCAACGGAAGCGACGATCAGCAGCAGGAGGAACTGGCCGAAGCGCATGGCTGGAAATCTGCAGAAAGGTGTGCGGTCTTCTGGTTGAGATGTGTGTGCTTGATCGCCGAATGTGAAGTGAGCGAACTCGCAGCTGACAATCGTGCAGCAAACGCCTTGATGTGCGACCAGGTCTCGGCCCAGGACCAGGTGTATTGGTGTATTGCAGCCTCGGGCAACGCATGGACGAGTTTCCGGAGACGGAGCGAGATGGGATCTGCATTTCTTTATGTCCGGCTTGCAGTGCGCATGGTTTGTCAGTACCGGGTAAATTACCCGGATAGTGCACGTCGATCCACTTTCTAGAAGATGAAGAAGAAATAAGTTGATTAACTACTGTAGAGGATATACCGTATCTGCCAGCTACCTATACGTAATGCTATAGCGTTTCAGGCGAGGAATCCAGATTCGACGTTGCAGTGAAGTCAGGTTGATCCTGTTGGGACTTCAACTCCCAGTCATTTGAGAACGGAGGCAACTGCCTCGCTGTTTATTCTTTCCCGTGTCGAAACACTTTCCGTTTATACCATAATCACGAGCGCTGTGAATGCCCATCTCTTCCTATGCCAGAGGTATTTGAGAATTCAAGGTAGGCTATCCTTCACACTACCGGTAGCCTGCCGACAACATAATTTGCTTTCGTTGTAATCATACTGGGCGTTCAACGTTAGGGGTGCCTAAGAGCTCTGGAAGCCCCAGTACGGTACTGAAGCACACTCGTTACTTCGGAATGGAGCTGTATGAGACGCGATGGTGGCAAGACGGATGGAGCCGTATCATGACAACGGATTGCGACCGTCGTGAACTGTGGGGTTTGAGCAGACTCTCGCCACAAGGCCCCACGAGTCGTAGGACGCGGCTGTCTTGGATAAATGGAAGAAGCTGGCACACAGTGTAGAAGTTTCTACATGGTTTTGACTGGGCCGATCACTCCCCATTCGAGACGGCCTTTAAGCTCTTAAACTTCGTCCGACAGCAATCTGGGCCGCCGACTCAGCTGATGCTCGTGGCGTGTTGTAGAACTGGTTTCCATGCTTGGTATAATTATGAGTGGTAACACGCGTCTGAACCACAAGGGCGGCAACATCACGAAACTAACTAACACGATAAGATGGAGGAGAGAGCACTTCCATGGATCAAGCATGTGAAGAGCCTCTTCAAGTCGATTCCGTTGCTGGACAAACTCAATAATACTTTTCAGAAGACGTTCAAGGCCGCTCAGGAGTTCGAAAAACGTCATGTTCGAGGCAGCACGAAAGGCTTCAACACCTCCAGTAAAATTGTGAAGAAGAACCGCAGGTTGACACTGTTTTGTCAATTTTTCCAAGTGTGATTCAAGAAATTATTGGCCACTTCACTAGATATCCCCCTCGACGCAGTAGCTGGAAGAAATGTCAATTCCTTGTCGTCCAAGGTTTGCAGTTGATCCCTATGCGTCGAATAATCGTAAAAAAGTATCATCGACGACCGCAAGGGAAACTTACACGATGATTAACGCGTTGACCTTAACATCATAAACCAAAATGTGACCTTTGGTACCGTTTGCATCAGGAAGGGAATGCGTAGTGCTGAACAATAAATTGGCATTGGCGGTTCAACGTGGTTGACAGGCTCTGTGAGCTTGAAATCAGTTTCCGAAGATGGATAGAATTCGAAGTATCCATGTTACGGGGACCACAGTTGCCCTATGCACTCTCCACAACAGCAGGAGTGCGTTTGCGCCTCCACTGCGGCTTTACATCTCTTGGACTCCGGGAAGAGCAACATGCCATTCCATCTTGCGCTATTCCACAGCATCCACTACGATTGGATTTTTTTTTAAACTAGTCCCGACAAGAAGCAGTACTATACGTTCCGCTTGCTATGCGCGGCCTTCAAACTCATTGCCAAAAAGCAGAATCACAGCACAGGCCACAAAAACGTGATGTTGATTCTCAAACGATTGAGCAGCAGCATGGATTCCGATAGACCGTCTTACCCTGGGATTGTTTCACTAGCTTGTATTCTTCGTGCTGGTGGTAGCTGTTGAAGTATCATTTTTACAAGACAAAGTGCGGTGTTCTGAGCGACAACAATGACTCGCTTAACTCGCGCACTGAAAATCGCCAGGGCGCCGAAAGGGCGTGGATCAGGTAAGAAATCCTGCCCAGGCGTTTGCGCTTCATACGCTGAAGCTGATGGCCAGTGTGATCCCAGGAGGTGTGAATATTCGGCAGTGGAAACATACAATCAGCTGAGCCGTTTAGGCAACTGCACGGGCGCGTTTAGTGTGCAGATAGACAGTGAAAATAATTTGCAGCAATTTGATTCCGACATCATGGTTTTTAGACTGACAACATCTCTGAATCAAGTCTTAACAATAACCGATCAATTTAGAAGTATTAGAAGAGTTTGTACTGTATCTACCGAATGAAGGCGTAATACTACCACCGAGACGCTCGCTCAATTCCCACAAGAGGAAGTAACATCCCCGACACAGCCCTGCACTCGACCAATCAATCACAAACTTGACTGAGGCGAACACGTGTACGAAGTAGCTTGAACAAGAAATCCCAAAGCGCAAGTGACTCAGCGCAGAATTGGCTGCGTTGACTCAAGATTTCATTTCAAACTACTGTAATGGTAAAACTAGCACGATCAGCGCTCGAGGCAGCCGAATTATTGGATGCAGATTAGCAAAAACAAAATCCAGGATATGCCGCAAACCCCGAAGATAAACCAAACCAAGCCGACCAACGCTCCACCTCTCTACGCTTGGGGAACAGATTCAGCACGATTAAATCACCCAGGACACTTATGAGACCATGGCGTAGAAGCCCATAACAATGAGCGCCGTGAGCCCCACGCCGAAGGCTGCCTGGAAAATCTTCTTGAACGCACCCGACTTCTTGGGGTTCTTAACGATCTCCGCTGCCGCGCCTTCTGCGAGCTTGGCAACCTGAGTGTCGTCGACATTCTTGAGCTGGCCGGTCGCCTTCATTTTGGCGACGGCACCTTGCCACTTGTTGTTGGTCTTGTCCAGAGCGTTAAGCTTGCCTCCAGACTGAATCTTCGAGACGGCAGCTTGCCATTTGTTCTGAGAAATGGTTTGTCCCTTAGCTGCCGTGGATGCCTTGTTGAGGGCCCCAGACTCCTTCAGCTTCGTGAAGGCACTTTGCCACTTGTTAGCGTTCGCCGTTGTACCTGCTGCTACGTCGTCCACTTTTCCGGCCGCCTTCATCTTCTCAAGGGCTAGCTGCCACTTGTTTCCACCGGCTAACTTCTCAGCAGCCTGACCGAGCTGGCCAGAAACCTTCATCTTGGCAACGGCATCTTGGAAGCCAGCGCGCTCTTCTTCCGAGGCGGTCAAGTCGTTCTCAGTCTGGGTTCCCTTCAGACGGCGTGTTGGGGTCTTATCGGCACTAGCGAGTCCAATGCAGTTCACAGCAACGGCGATGACTGCCATCAGGACGAACAAACCGAGACGCATGGTGATTTCTTTCCTGGAAGAAGATAAACGCGCAGACCCTGGATAGAGCACGAAGACCAATTCGGAAATGGTGCTCCATGAACAATGTTAACCGAGCCCATGATCATGCACGCCATGCTCACTGAACGTGGCGTGCATGATCATGGGCTCGGTTGTCTCGAGTTTTGGGAGGACAGAGCCGGTCACGAGTTTTGCTCACTTCTTGATTGTATTATGCTTGTCCTTCAAAGCTCACATCCTATCTTGGGCAGCATTTCATATGTGGTAGTAGTGCACTGTTGGTGCTTTGTACCAGAGCGATCGTTCACTCGGAGCCGATGTTACATGTACATAGCTTTTCAATTGCGTCGCGTGGCTGATGCCGTTGGCAAAATTGGTATGATTTCCAGTGTACCTCCGTCCGGCACATCAGAACTATCGAGCCTCTCGCTGTTGAAAGAGCATGGAGCAAAACGCATTGGATTCAGGCACAGACTCTCTGATCGACTTCTACTGGGCTTAAACGAACAAAGCCCAACAATGCTTCCCATCTTTGATTACTCTCACCACCGTAACGCAATCAGAGATTCTTAGCTTCTACAAAGCGTACGTGCACATCTTGGGGCGAGGCAAAAGGGCTCAACGGCTGCCTGAGGCAGTGCCTCGACAGCGAACAATGAGCGAGGACAGGTGGACGTAACCTAGCGTGGACGGTTAAATCCGATGGTGCTTGAAGTCGTGCACTGTACAACATGTAGTATACATTTGCACCTTTGATGCTGCAACATCACTCGGCATTGGTACTGCGAAACACTCCAGGTCGCCGTTCTGGTGACTGCACGTACAAACCTCATCCATCGTCATATTGTCAAATTCCGTTTTGTCTTGACTGCGTGCTAATCGACTCCGTTTTGTCTTGACTGTGGGCTAGCTGGACGCTACTTAACCCTTAGATTGCTGTTCTGGAGCTCCTACGACGGCTGACGCCACAGTAAGAATGAGACTACCGTAGCTCGTCTCTCTGCAGGCCTCTTTTTTCCGTTCGGCGAAGCCAATGAGCTTAAGAAGGTGGACACGCAAGTGATAAGGCTATGAAAAAGACCTGTGCAGAATACAAAAGCTACAGTAGTTGTCATTGTTCGGCCACCGTGGAAGTAACTCAACAATCCACAACCTTCTTATTAGTTGTCACCTTTTCTCTAAGCTACCATAAAATGCATTTCTGCAACGTGCTGTGCCTTGCCTGTTTCAAGAAGACTTGTGTTTGACCCAAAAGGATGCCACATTTGGAAGTGATTTGATAAGCAATTTCAGGGTAAATGCTGCTATGCCTCATGGAAGCGATATCTGTCGAGCACGCTAATGCTCGTCATCAAACCATATAACCGTTTCGCTTCAGCAATATACCGCTTACTTTGAAGTAGTTATGACATGAAAAAAGGTATATTGCCGGGATCAACTCGCTCAGAGATAAATCTCTTGTTTAAACTTTTCCTCATGACTCAGTGGCTTTAAGCCTCGAGTGTAATGCTGATGACCAACAGTTTATCCTTGCAGGAGCACCGCAGCGTCAACTATACGTCGAAATGCAGCTTCTCCTGGCGGTAACGCTCACATTTACGAAAGCTACAGCACTGCCGCGACTGCCGAAAACTTTGTCAACACACAGGTCTCGCGTCTGATACCACCTTCAAGGAAGTTAATCAAGGTGATCGTCACCTAACGGAAACTATCAAAACTAATACTGAAGAAAACTCAATTTTGCTCCGTCTTGGGTTTGCCAACGCCCAAAAGCCCCACAGTTAAAGCTCCCAATGGTGAGGCAGTTGAGCGAAGTCCATCACAAGTTTGGCGAGAAAATTGACAATATTTACCTGGCGTGAGCAACTTCATGGAAGCAAACCAAGCGTTCGGAGTGCTGACCGAACGCCAAATCTCTAGATATCCCTTGAACGGGAGACCAAAGGAAGCTCATGTTTATTTAGTGCAAATGTTTCCATTACTGCACCGCCAAGCCACGACCACATTCTTCAAAGTTGGTATCCTGTAGAAGGAAAGCAAAACCATTTCTCTACAACCTGAGTTTCTACGTCCGTGAATTTGTTTAACGTCTGATAGTTCTAGTAAAACGAGTTCACGACTATTGGAGTGCCGACAAGCAACGTCAAAATCACCGCAGCAATAATGAGCTCCTTCTTGATGGCCGGATTCTCTTTGAAGAAGGCCGACAGTTTTTCCTTCAGCCCAGGCTTCTCCAAGCCCTTGACTAGCGCCGGGTTCTTCTGGAACAAACTCTTCACCTTGTTGAGCTTTGGTACCTTCTGCAAAAGAGACTTGAGCTTGTCACCCCCGGGAAAGGATATTCTCTCTTCGTCTGTTGTCGTCGTGCCATCTTCGTTAGCAGCTTTTGTATTGCTGCCCTTGAGGTATCTGTGGGTTCTCCCAATTGTGCTTGGCCTCGTGTTGGAGTTTTGGATTGAGGTCTGGGCGCTCTCTTTGGCGTCAGCGAAAGCGCTTCCCCAGGCAGTGAAGGTCACCACGACCAGGAGAAGAAAGAAGCGTGTGCGCATTGTAGGTTTTTGCGTGCTCTCCAGGTCCAGGTCAATCGTGAAATGCCGGCAGGCAGTCGGTGCTGTGGTGATGGGAGGCGGAGGCGGAGACCTCCATGGCAACTCCGGGCACGTTGCGGTGGTGCTTGTCACGGTTCTGCTCTGCCAATCCTGCGTACTGGAGCAGAGATTTAGTTTTCTGTTCGAAGGCCACGGACCCGAGAGGGTCCCTCGTGCACGTCATGTCAAGTCCAGCCAATTGCGCCCTCGTCCAGACTCGCGTCTCCAGCGTACAATCCCATGATGGCAACATATGAAAATGGAGCGAGGTTTGCTCGGAATCGGAACCCCCCCCCCCGAACTGGAGGACACGCATGCACTGATTGTCATTGACAACAGGCCGGTTAGAGACTGCTGGGCAACAAAGCATGCTTTGAGGTTTCAGGGGCGTCCCAGTAATAGCTTGTCACCCGAACCTGTTGGAAGACGCGCTTCGTATTACCTTCACACTTCGTCCTGGAAGACCCCATAGTACTTCTGCGGTCGAGCTGGATAACCAGTTCTGAGCATCGAGGTCGATGGTGAGGAAATGGCAAGGATAATGAAGTGAGCTGGTCATACCTGCAAAAAGCTTAATGGTTGTGTGGGCAACGCATCTGCCTCTTCTGGCGATGCAAGTGACAAATTGCTCGGGCATAGCTAAAACCGTGCACCTCCAACCAGCGCCGGCGGACAGTTGTCTAAGGGCGTGGCGATCCATGTCAGCAGCAACAGGCTCACTACGGTCGATGGATGGAGACATACGTTATGGCCGCACCCTTCTCCAGCTACCGACCAACAAGACGAGGTCATCCCTGTCGATGGAGATGACAGCGCCACGCCACCAGCCCAAGTTGGACGCCAAAGTCATCCGTAGAGCAGGAGTAGCATCATTCGCCACCAGTTCGTTTTGTGTGGTGATCGTGAACCTTCGTAGAACGAGTACCTCCACCACTCTGTCATTTTATACAGACAGGACCCGGACGCACTGTGAGTACGTGCAGCTGATCACCACGCTCCACGCGGCAGATATAAGGCGATTCGGGACACGTCACTACGTACGGCAACACGTTACCGCGGCTGCCAGCTCGAGCTCGCCGATAAATCCCGAGCACTAGCACTTGCTGGCTCAGCGCCCTTGCAAACACCTCGGCAAATGATTTTCCTTCCAGTTCACTACAAAGCGATGCTGGACGGAGTACAGGACACCGACGAAAGCCTGCACAGCTGTGTTGCTTAGCGTGCGAACGCTTCGCTGATGCCTCGCCTTGGTTCTTCTCGCCATCAAAAGACGGCGCAGAACTTGAATTCAGTGTCCCGGATGAAAAGTAGCGCATTAAAGACGCTTTGAAAGTCTTCTGGTCACTGGGAGTGGAGTTACTCTGGGTCGCATCGGAGTAGTAGGCGCCTGCGAGAGCTCCAATCACGTCAACGGCGTAAGGATTGAAGAACGACTGGCACAGTAGCGTGTCCAAGACACAGTCCACGAACACTTCTCCAGACGCGTATCCAGGCGTGAAAGCGGGCGGTAAAAGCCGATCTGCCTGTGCACGTGCACGACGACGACGTGTTTCCATTGCAAGCTTCCATCCTAGAAGTCCCAGAGGCCTGTAGTTTCCGTGGTGGACGTGGAGATGCTCGTCATGGTACTCGTCGTGGGGGTTGTCGGAGATCTCCTTGATCAGTGGCGTCACATCGTTTCCCTCGAAACCAGCGTTGTGAAAGCCGTGCAGTGCGTGGAGACCTCCGTGGATCTTGTATGCAAAGTACTTGATACTTTCATGAGACTTGACCACAGAACAGCGCAAGCTCGGAGTCTGTTGCTCGATCGGATCTCCGTGCAAAGGATCATTGGATCGTGCTGCCGCCTGCTTCTGCCGAAGATGTTCGTGATGAAGCTCTTGCATGGTACGTAGCGACAACGTCGACATGATGACCTGGTAGTCTTGGAGGTGCTCGTTGACATCTTCTGAAGTACCTTGTCCAATTCCTTCTTCCCAGTTACTGGGCACAAGCAGCACAGCAGAGGCATCATACGCACGCATCCTCAGCAGATCCTCGACGTTCTGAGACGCACCACGCTCGACAAAAACGTTGGCAGGGAGTTCCTGAGGCAAGTCTTCATCGTCCGGAACAGTCTTTACCAGCAAGACGATTGTTGGTCTCTCCTCAGAACCTTCTCTGCAGTAGAGCTCGTCCAAATAACACGCAAGTTGGTACACCTGATCGAACGGCCCACAGATGAGAATGTGTCCGTGCAGTCTCCGACGCCCATCAGTAGGAAGTGCCGATGGTTCTTGGAGATCAGGTAGGTCCGTTGTTGCTGCTGTTCCCACCTCATCGCTGGCAACAGGATCAAATGATGACCGCAACGGCACTTCAGCGTCAGCCACTTCATCCAGCTCAAGTGAAAGACGACGGTCCATCTGGAACGACTGACGATCAAGAACGGTATCTGATGAGAAAACGAGCACCGGCGTGGGCTTCTCGCCTGGAAAGTTTTGATCAGCAATCGCCGTTGCCGCAGTTGTAGCGTATGGTGGGGGAGGTAACGAGACGCGCGATGAATTCGAGTCGTAGAATGGGCTGTGCTGGTCAGGCTCAACTTCGTGCTCACGTTCTTCCAGTGAGTCAACAGCATGCTTGGCTACCGAGGAGCTCGGTGCGATCAAGAACACCAAATCGCTGCAAGCCAACACAGTATAAAAGTCAACTCCCAGAATGAAAGATAAACCTGACAGCTTTTTGCGTACTTTTCCTCAAGTTTCTCTCCGAAAGGAGCCAAACGAACACTCTTGTCGCCGCGAGCCGTTGCTGATCGGTCGTACAGTGCGATGACCATGACATGGAAGCTGGATCAAGCGCAGTTCACACACACGGTAATGATGAGCGCACGCTTTGAGTTAGCTAGCTGTACAATGCCGTAACAACTTACTTTAGGTATAGCTTCTTCGTTGCATGCTCAAACAGCATCCCATCGAAGTACGCCGGGAGCACAACAGGAAAAATCAAGTTTTGCAAGCCACCGGCATACTCCGCCACCCACGGAGTCCGTGAACGCCGACCTTGAGCAACGTGCCTCTCTGCCGGGGAATAAATGAGATTTAGCAGCAAGGCTGTCGCTCCAGGGCATACGAGATTGCGCGCCAGAATGGCCATGCGCAACTGTGAAGTGTTGAGCGCCACTTCCACTCCAGTAATTGTACGGAGTCCACGCGTGTGTTGGAGAGAAAGAATCTCTGTAAAACACCGGATTCGCCGAGACTGAGGGCGATACGCTGCTCTGTCGCTTACCGTTTCCTCCATATTCACGCCGCTGTCGTCATCACCGCTGTCACTTCTTTCAAGATGCTGCTTGTTCTCCACACTAGCGCGAAAGCGGAACTTGTCAATGGCCAGAGCTTGCAAGATCGAGAAGGCATCTGTGGTTTCCACTCGTGTAGGATCACCTTTGTTGGCCAGGATAAACACAGCCGCGGCCTCCGCTACATGAGCTCGCTTAGCGTCGCGGTCGTCGAGCAGATTCCCCTTGAGATACGTCGTTCGACGTCTGTACCGCACGTTGAGCAGCACGGCTTGCAGACCGGACGACGGGATGTGATCTGCTAGGAAAACGACATCCATGTTGACTCGACCTTGGCGAGGACGGTAGAATTCTTTCAGGAAAGCCGAGGCATTCTCGAGACGGACGTGGCCTGTGACGATGACATGACCTCCATTGTGAATACTTCGCCGGCGAAGCGAGTAGCTGTGCATATAGTCATGCTGCAGAGCTGATAGTTCCATGAGGCGCGTCACTTGCTTTGGAATCACCGTCACGACCACCACGATGACGAAAATCACGAAGAACTGGCCTACACAGATCCAACAGGAGGCAGTGAGCTTCCCATCAAGTTACTGTGATCATTGCAAGCCGTACCTTGTGTCGTATGTGGCGAAATGTCACCATACCCGACGGTGGAGAGAGTTACAAAGACGAAGTACATCGCTTGGTGGAACATGAGAGGCTCGAGGCCTTCATCTGTGTAGTAGCTCTCCTCAAAGATCTGGAAAATACCGGCAGCCACGAAGATCAGGGCCAAGATGAGAAAAATGAGAACTCCTAGCAGGTAGTCGAAGCCGCGATAGGCCTGCACCACTCGATACAGTCTGAGGACAGCGAGCATTCGGAAGATGCGGGCGATACGCAGAAGCGGTAGAGCGCCGCTCATGTCGAGGGTTGTTAAAACGATCTGTAGATACACACAAAATAATTTGCTCATTGAGTCTGACCGAGTTCTGCACGACTGCAAGACGAGCGTTCCGTACCGTGAGCAACGTAGGCAAGATGGTTATCAAGTCGATGATACCCATCGGCGTCACCATGTAGCGTAGACGATCTGGAGCTGCGTACCAATGGAGAGCCTTCAACAGCACGCGTTCGTCAGCATAGGAGGATTTAAAAGGACATGGCGCAAAAGCTGCATTGCCACCCACATAGTCAACAGCAAAGAACCCTGTGCTGGCGATCTCAAAGACGCTGTAATGCTGGTAGTCTTCATCGGAGTCGCCAATTTCGGCGTAGCTCTGGGATTGGAGGGCACCACTCAGCCTCACGTTCTCCCTAGAAGGAAGAGTTTCTCAAAAAGACTTACGTTCACGATGGCGATCACCACAAGAGCCAAGCTCAGCAGGACGTTGACGGCCTCGATCACGATACCAGCGCGTCTGCAAAATTGGACGGCATCAGCAACAACTACCAAGGCAAATGTTCACCCAAAGAGCACGCGTACCCGTCCAGAAAGGCCTGCACACGCTCCTTCATGGTCCACACGTGCAGGTCGCCGATCTTCGCGCGGTGAGGACGTCGTGAGCTTCGGCGGCGGCCCCCTTCAACTCCGGGAGACACCAAGCGAGCATAGCGCTGCAACTCGCCTTCCATGTCGGTGTCGGTGCTCTTCATTAGTGCGACGTTCCGAGCCTTTCGAGAAATGTCCACACGCTTGAATCTCGCCAAGCACCGCACTTGAATCTGCGTCGGCTAGTGACAACGTCGTCATCATGACGACTATGAGCAATGAGCAGCGGCCGCGACGTATTCGAGCCCAAATACGTCCGGGAAGAGCTAGTGTCCATCTTGTAGTCCATCTTCAGAAAGCCTCTTCTGTCCAGAACTGGCAGTTATTGTAGCTGCTAGTTACAAGACGGCTTTCAACTTGCAAGGCTCGAGTTGCCTGCCACCAGTGAACACGGTCGTCGTCACAGCCGTTCGACACGGAATCTCGAGCCTCTTGACGTGGTAGTCGAGTTTTTTAGTCCCTACCCATCGCAACCCGAGGGACGAGCGTCGCAGCGTAGACCAACCTGTGGCTTGGCTCGTAAAGTCACAGCCGTGAGCCAGACATTGGTGGTTTTCCTGGTCATGATCGCCTCACGGGCGAGAAAGTGCGTCCGGCCTTGATGGGGCGACTCTCGTACAGGCGCGACATTCGCTCTTCTTCCTCGTGCCAAGCAGCAGCCGTCGAAGGTACAGATTCGAATTTGACGTGAACAAGTTACGACGCTGCTGCTGTCAATGCAGCACGCCACCCGCAGCATGGTAGGCTCGTACCAGGTCTCCGCAGTGCGGCCTCACCTCGAACTCGACTGTCTTCAAGATCCGACCACGACTTTCACGGCACTGTTGAACGCTGCTCAATCCGTCGAGGTGAACACAGCCACGGCCTCCAGCGTTTGCGATGTGGTTTCAACTCCAGTCTCTTCCGCAGACAAGCGTCGCCTCCGGAACCGCGAGTCGTGCCGTAAGACACGCCTGAAGCGAAAACTCCAACAGCACGCGCTTGATCTTCTCGTTCGCGACCGGAAAGAGCGTCGTCAATTTCTCCAGCGGCTTTCGTGTGAGCTTGAAGCGGATGAGAACCAATCCAGCCACGACGAGCTCTACCGTGACTTCGCAGCGAGAAGTCTTCACTACGCGCTTGTGGACTCCGAGTGCACCGACTGTTCTGGAGATAAAGACGTTCAAGTGATCGCTGGCGTCGCTACCAAAAGGAAGCGAGAGAGCGAAGTTGCTCCACCAGCGACGAGAAAGTCCAAGCGGCTTCGTTCAGCGCGTGATCAAGACATATCGCCAACTGGAAGTGCGTCCAACACTTCGCAGGACTCGCTTCTTCAGCAATGGCGACCGATTGTCGACGGACTGCAGAACGTGGACCTGAAGATCCACAGCGTGGACGAGAACAATCTTGGAGCTGGCGTCTTCGAGCGAAGCTGCCACTGGAAACTCGTCGGACTGAGCTCGATCCAGATCCAACGCGACGGAGACATTGCTGCCGTCGCAGTCACTGGTACCACGTGTGTGCGCTTCCTCGGAAACCAAATGCAAGAGCTCCGCATCTGCAACGTCCGACGCCAAGACAACGTCCCCTTCGACTTTGACGCGGCTCGAAGCGCTCGCGATGGAGACCGTGACAGTACGTCTCCTTCCAGTCCGGAAGCTTAAGAGGAGGAATCCCCGCCTGCCGTCCAACTTGACCTGGTACAATTGCACATAACGTCGTACCTTCCCCATCCATCGCCTCCAAAGGCAGCAAAGAGAGTCCTGAGACCCAATAGCACGTGCTCTTCCTCTTGAACTTCATTCATTTTGCGGAGACCTTCTATCCTAGCTCCTCGGGTTGTTTGGACAGCCTTCTTCGATTAAATGACGCCGCCAGCCTTTCTTACCTGGAGCGATATCGTCATGACAAAGCGGACAGCGGTTAGCATGGTTCAGCGGAGCGCGAGGAGGGCAGTCATTCAGAGACACGTGGCGCTCGTAGAATTTGGCAGTGATGGCTTCTCCACAGCGCGGACACTCGCGATGGTTCTGCTGCATCTCGCACTCCGTCAGTAGGTGCTCGTTCAGGGTGGAGATCTCGATCACCTGGCCGCACATCTTGCACGGAGTCAGCATCTTGCAGGACGCCCAGAAGTGCTGGTCCAGGTAGTCCGAGTCGAACTTCTCGTCCACGACACCGCAGAACGGGCAGGTGTACTCGTCGACTGAGTCCTCGTCTTCGCTGTCTGCAGAGTCGTCCACCTCGTTCTTGAACTGCGCAGGAGTTTCCCGCGGTTTCTCGTCTCGTCGAGCCACGTTGTTGCTGCCACTGCCGCCACCTCTGCGGGTTGACGCCTTCGCCGTCTCTGCTGCCTCGAAAGCCGCCTGGTACTCTTCCAGCTGCTTTGGCCGGAGCGACTTGAGATAACCCTCCACTTCAGGGCCGACAGCGAGATACAAAGACACGGCGATATCCTTGGCAGCGTCTCGAATGTCACGACTCTGATGCGCCAGGCAGTTGCAGTCTTCAAGGAACCCCATGATGCCAGGCAACGAAAAGTCGGAATCAGGGATCAGCTCCAACTCGGCCAGCAATTTCTTGAGCACGAGCAACCGGCCTTGTAAGAGCTTGAGTCCTAGCGGCTTCTTGGAGCGCTTCGTGAGGTGTGAAGCCACGAATGCTACACCTACGTTCTTGGCAACCGCTAGCCTTCCAAGTACCGCCGCAGCCTCGTCTCGAACCCTGGCTTGCGGCTCGCCCAGCTTGTTAACCAGTTGGGTCATGCTGTTACCAAGCTACACAATACAACAGCAACAAAAAGGTTAATCATAATCATACTCCCACAGACAGATAACACCGGGTAAATGACGTACGATGCGGCACATCTCGTCCCGGCGAACACTCGCGCCAAACGATGCCATGCGATCCAATAGTCCGAAAGCTGACAGCGCGACCTGAGCAATGCGGTCTCCTGCGCCGCTTTGAACGAGCGTGGAGCACACCTCCAACAGCCGCATCGCCTCCACGGGGTAATTCTCCATCTCCATGGCCACTTTGCGAATGGCGGCGTCACGATGATTCCACAAGTTGCTGTACACGCAGCGCGTGAAGAAAGGGCCGATAACGGCGATAAGTTCCTCGCTCTCCTTCGCTAGCGCTGGCGGGATCTCGTCTGGATCAGGCAGGTTTTCAGCCTCCGGGATACCTTTGAAGTGCGGGTTCGGCCCGTCACCGCCGCCATCTTCCTCGTCCGCATAGTCGGCACCGCCTGCCAGATCGTCCTGGGCGCCGTCAGGAAAGCCAGAGCTCGACTGCCGCAGCGATCCACTACCGTCGCCGTAGAAACTTCCGCTCTTCCCAAGGGGTGGCTGCTCCTCAGGGTACATATCTCTGGGCGAGAAGTTGGACGACGAGCGCTGCACCGCTCCAATCCTCGGCAACACCTGGCTTCTCGACGGCGACGGAGCTACTGTCGGAATCGGCAGAATCGGCTGCGTCTCGTTGCTGCCAACTGAAGCCTCCAGCATGCTGATCTCGTGCTTGATCTTCTTGGCCAGGTCGTAGTCTTCATTGGCCACCGCCTCCCTCTTCTGCGCCTCGAGCCTGGCAAGTTGAAGTCCGATGCTCTTGAGCTGCTCCTCCATCTGCTTCAGCCGCTTTGCCTGGTCGTAGTCTTCGTTGGCGACAGCTTGGTCTTTGGCCATTTGGATCTCACGGATCCTGGCCGCTGTTTTGGCATCGAATCTCATGTCGAAGCTCAGATCTTCTGACCCGTTGGGCTTAGGTTTGTTCCTGAGCTTAGAAGCCCCCACGGCTTCGTCTGTGGAGTGGCTGGGCAGCAGCCCTAAGGGTTCTCCGCAGAGGTTGATGGCCATGATCCCCACTTGGTTGTATAAATTGTGCTCATTAGGGTGGCACGAGTGGATCTTGAGCTTGATCAGCGCTGCCTCCTGGTCAATATGCACCGTCTTGAGCTCCCGGGCCATGTATCTGCTCTCGATGTTGGTCTTGAGGGTTAGAAACCCCAATCTGGAAAATCTGGCGCCTTCGAGCCCTGAGGACTTGGACACGAACAGCTCCATCTTGGTGGCGATGTGCGTCTGGTGGGACAGCAGCTGCACCTGCGTAACCCTGCACAGGCCGTCGGCGAGCTGCAGCAGCAGCTCCTGCGGGTACGCGCAGTTCCTGCGGCAAACGTCACCCCGTTTCGTGTTAGACAAGCAAGCTCCGTATCCATACGCAACCCGCGCGACTCACTTGGCCGTCATGTAGCCCTGGCTGTCAGCTGCATGCTCGTCCAGCTGCGACGCCGGGAACGCCGCGTCCTCGCTCGAACACGCCGCCACCGAGAAGCGCAGCTTGCTCATCGGACCCGCCACTTGCAATGCGGTGACCCGTCGCGTTCGTACCTAATTGAGAGAACGGCGAACGGCTCGGCAACTATTCCATCATTATATAAGCGTGTATAAGGCATAACCACCCTTTATAAAGTGTGGTTACGACCCTTTTTAATGCCTCCCGTTAACCGCCCCCTTTTCGGACGTCAGTCCTGGACTTAGCGATGGCCAAGAAGGTGGTGGAGAGCAGCGACGAGTCGGACGGCGGCCACTCGAGCGCCTCGGGCTCGGTGAGCTCGCGCTCGCGCTCCGGGTCAGGCAGCGGTAGCGACTCCGGCAGCGGCTCCGAGTCGGGAAGTGGCTCCGGCTCGGGCTCCGGCTCGGGTTCCGGTTCAGGCTCGGGCTCAGGCTCTGATTCCGGCTCGGGCTCAGGTTCAGGTTCCGGCTCGGGTTCCGGCTCCGGCTCGGGGTCCGACCGGTCTGGCTCGGGCTCCGATTCGCCCCGCAAGACAAGCAAGAAGCCCAAGAAGAGACGAACCCCCGCCCCCAAGAAGCCCAAGGCCGTCTCGTCCAAGCCCAAGAGCCGACGCGGCGGGAAGAAGGAGGCGCAGCAGCAGGCGAAGAAGGAGAAGGAGGCCGAGGCTGACGACGAGGGGGAAGGAGGCAAGAGACGACGTGGCAAGCTGCAGATCAAGGACGAGGAGGACGAGGAAGAAGAGGACGACGCCGACGTGGCCGGTTTGACGGAGGTGGAGAAGGAGAAGCGGCTGCTGGAGAGGTATGAGGCCAAGGAGCAACGTAACAAGGAGCGGGAACTCAAAAAGAGGCTGGCAGCGAGTCAGGGCAAGGCTGAGGACGGCTTTTCAGAGGAGGAGGAGGGGGAGGAGGAGGAGCTGCCCTCTACGAGACGAGGGGGGCGCAACAGAGAGAGCGACCGCCGCAAAGAGGCGCTGCACAACCTCAAGGCCAACAAGACGAGCGACAAGAGCCGCTCCATCCTCAGCAACCGCTTCGGAGACGACGACAGCTCGGAGGAGGAAGGAGGCAGTAGGAGCGGGCGGGATTTGGCCGAGAAGAGACGCAGACGCAGAGAACTGCAGCGAGGAGGACGTCGTAGCCATGCAGATGAGGAGGAGGACTACAGTGACGAGGACAGCGATGCTCCGAAACCCAAGAAGGCCAAGGCTGTGGCAGACTTGGCCGCGGCCAAGACGGCGGAGGAGGAGGAACTGGCCTCTGCGATGCGACCCGAGGAGAACGTGCCTGTGACGTGGGAACAGGCCAACTTCTACCTGCTCAAGAGGAGGGCGTTCTTCGAAAAGTACTTCTTCGAGCCCTTCTTCGCGCAGCTGGTGCGCGGCGTGTACGTGCGCATCCCGATCGAGATGGTGGACGGCGAGATGGTCTACCGCTTCTGCGAGGTGGTGAACGTGTGCAAGATGCCGCGCAGCTACACGTTCTGCGGCGAGACGACGCACACGGGCATCATCTGCGCGTTCGGCAAGAGCCGACGCGAGTGGAAGCTCAATGGCGTGTCGGGCCATTCGCTCCGTGAGCGCGAGTTCTTGTTGTGGCGAGCCATGGTGAACAAGGAGCGTCTGCACTTCCCCACGCACGGCGAGGTCAAGCGCCTGTACTCGAAGAAGGAGCGCATGGTCACGCAGCACAACTACACAGAGGCCGAGGTAAACGAGATGGTGCGACGCAAGCAGGCCGTGGGCTTGTCGACGGTCTCTCTAGGTGTGCAGCGCGTGCGGCTCGAACGGGATCTGCGTGCGGCCCAGGACATGAAGAACTTCGAGAAGGCCTTGGTGCTGGAAGGACGGCTGCAGAAGCTGCTGGCCAAGAACGAGGAACGCAAGAAGCACAACTCGGACGACGTGCTCCGCATCAACGAGATCAATCGACGCAACCGCGAGGCCAACATCCAGCAGGATCTTCACGCGCAGGAGCTGAATGACGCCATGAACCAGAAGATGACGAGCGCAGAGCGTCTGCAGTTCGTGCGAGCCAATCAGATGACCATGTACATGTCCAAGGACAAGTTGGACAAGAACCTGGCGGAGGGCAAGCTGATCAAGTTGCAGGACGGCCGTGTGATGACTTCCAACAAGCTCCACGTTGTGGAAGCGCTGCCCGACGACCTGCTGGATAAGGTGAAGGGCGTCGGCGAGAAGAGGAACACTGGCGAAGGCCTGGAGTTCGACATCGAGCGTCTCCTGGCCAAGCAGCAGGAGCGCAAGCAGAAGGACGCCGAGCGCATGGCGGCCAAGCGCAAGGAGCGCGAGGGTCAAGTCGAATTTGTGGGTGCCGCCCCGACGAACGTCCAGGAGATGGCGAACGCCACGATCCGTATCAAGGACGACGATGGCTCGTGGATGACGCTTCGAGCGCCTGCCGAGATCATGAAGGAGAAACAGAACAAGACCGTCGTGTCGGAGAAAGTCAAGGCCTCGCGCAAAGGCATCACCGTCAAGGAATACTTCGACCGCGTCAAGAAGCGGCGCGTGGCTCAGTAGCCTCGCACTGGCGAGTTGGAGCGAACAAAATGCTTGGAAGAGCGGCTGCACGAGGAACGCTCAGGTAGTTTAGCAGAGGACTCGTACTCGCACTCGAGAAGAAGACGAAGAAAAAGCAAAACAAAAATGCACACTAGATACGAAGCGCATTCGTTCGACGATGCCTGCTCTTCGTCCAAGCGTTTGGGACTCTGTAAGTAGGTTGCTCGGATGACTATGTCAGGATACAAAGTCACACAAAAGCAATGCCATCTTCGCACAAAATTGTACTTCAAGTAATACAGAAGGCCTACCATGGGCATCTCCACAAAACTAGCTCAGCATCCCAGTAACTTACTTCTCGCGACGCGAGTCGTACTCGGCCTGGATCTCCTCGGCCGACTTGCCCGACGTCTCCGGCACCAGCTTC
>JAABLK010000217.1:0-40703 GCA_012295415.1 Phytophthora chlamydospora | reverse complement strand
GCTGCTCTTCGTGGACCTCATCCAAAATCTCTTTGAGCGCACTCCACTTCGGGTTTTCTTCCAAAACCAGCTTCAGCGTTAGTGAAAACCTATCGTTTGCCAAAGTAACGTCTTCGTCGAGCGTGGCAATGGCATTCTTGGCGAGGAACGCCAGCTGATTCCCAGCTGAAGACCGAGCCATAGTTGTAGCCGTACGCCACGCAAGCGGACACGGCACCGATAATGCTGCCGGCCAAAATGTCGGCGTAGTGGTGCCAGTTGTCGATGGAGCGCGTGATCGCCACCCACGCCGCCATGAACGACGGCGCGAAGCACAAGACGAGCTTGAGCATCTTCCGTCCACCTCGCCTCGCTGACTCACTGCGATTTCTGCAATTGAGGCGCGACCGTCCCAGTAAGTAGAGCTGCCACCAAAGCGCAATAATTAAGCTCAACCAAAAGAATTACTCGGGGCAAGCGATGCGTACCGTCAAGACGAGCATCGTAGACCACGCAAACGATGCATGACCCGATGGAAAGCTCTTACGACCCTCTTTTTCACCGGCCGGGTCGGTGCACAAGTTGCTCACTCCGTCCCACATTGTGTGGGACTGCCATCCGCACATGTCATGAAAACTTGGCCGGAATCGGCCTGTCAAATTTTTTGAGAACTCCGTCAGCAGCTCGCTCATGCTTGCAGACTGAGCCAACGTCAGTAAGAAGTCGCGCGTATCGTGGGGAACCACCGTGAGCTTTAACACGTAGTTCATCAGCAGATTCACCATGACTGGACAGGTGACGCCCACGAAGACCAAGACCTCCGTTGTGACCTGCTCCCGATGCATTTTGGCGTTTAGCATCGGATCTCGAGCCCAAACGGTCGCTGTGGAATTGATCTGTACTTCAACGCTCGGAATGGGGCGTTGCTGCACGGGGATACAAGCGAAGACGAGCGCCAGACCGAACATGGCCAAAGTGCACGTGAACTCTGGCACGCGGTACTCGCCAAGCAGGCGCTCGAGCTCTCGGCGACGAGCGCTGCGATTATCCCCCGTCGAGAGCTCGGGGTAGCTCCCTATCATGAGCGTGTACTCGTCCACCTCGCCCTCGTCCGCCATGCTGAAAGTGCCAAGTAAAAAGGTTGGCTTGTTTCGGCCAATCAACGACGGGGAGTCGTTGTAGAGCAGTGCTCTACATTCGTTGTAGAACAGTGCTCTACCATGACAGGTCTTTTAAGAGCACAGCAACTATTTTCACGGCAACATGTGCTAACTAAAGTGAAAGATGTGAAACTATGGCATTCAGCGCAATGATTCGTTTGAATAACAATCTCCCCTGGATTTATATACACCGTCGCGACTAGCCTCGGTTGTGCATATTCATGACGTAGTCGTTGCGCGCCGGCTTGCCTGGCTCGCTTTCTTGGTCGGTGCTCTGAGAAAGCGATCCGCTGCTTGCGTACGTGATTCCGCTACTACTGGCAGCCAGTTTGCCCTGCACAACGGAAACAACACTCAGAGATTAGCTATCGTGCACACCAAGCCGAAGACCCTTGTATTGCTCGCATACCTTGCAGCTAGCGGCGTGACACCCTTGAAGAGGAACACCAGCGTGCTGACTGTGGAAGATTGACGCGTAATTGTAGCTGTACGAAATGCACGCAGCCACGGCGCCGATAATGCTGCCGGCCAGGATGTCTGCGTAGTGGTGCCAGTTGTCGATCGTACGAGTGACAGCCACCCAAGCCGCCACAAACGTCGGAACAAAGCAGAGGAAAAGTTTCAGTGTCTTCCGCCCTCCACGCATCATGGTCTCGCTCCGGTTCTCGCAGTTCAATGACGATCGTCCGAGCAGGTAAAGCTGAAGTTATTGCAGCAATAAAACGCAATTAGACGTGCGAACGTAGAAACAGAGAAATAATAGCCGCACAACTTACTGTGAGAACAAGCATCGTGGCGAACGCAAAAGACGCATGTCCAGAGGGGAAGCTTTTGCGGCCTTCCTTCTCACCGGCAGCGCTAGTGCACAGGTTGGTCACGCCGTCCCAGGCGGCATCGTAGTCCCACTTGCACATGTCGTAGAAGCACGGGCGGAAGCGGCCGGTCATGTTCTTGGTGAACTGCGTCAGCAGCGTGGCCATGCTGGTGGACTGCACAATCGTGAGGAAGAAGTCTCGCGTGTCGTGCGGGATGATGCGCACGCGGTGGAACTTGGGCAGCGCGTAGTTGATGAACAGGTTGATGATAATCGGCGCACCCACGCCGATGCCGACCAGCGCGATCATGGGCACCTGCTGCGTCTTCTCCTTGTTGTTGATGGTCGGGTCTCGCGCCCAGACAGACGTCGTTGCGTTCAGTTGCACCTCGATGTTGGGAATCTCACCTGCAGTTCATCAACCCACTTCCGTAAACAACTCAAACACTCGTCCAACGTTGTTCACACCAGCCACACAAAGACACTTAATCGATTCACGTACGTTGGGCGACTTCGATCTTGGCGAAGAAAAGCGCGAAGCCGTACATGAGCACGGAGATGGCGAACTCGGTCATACGGAAGTCACGCACAATGCGCTCCCATTTGCCGCCGCCGTGGGTACCCGAAACGGGCGCGGTCAGCGTCGGCAGCTCGGACACAGACGTGATGGACTCCATGAAGGGCACCTCGCTTGCGTTGCTGGACGCCGCGCGCAGCCTAGGGTGATCCTGCTCTACCGTGATCACTCTAACGCCCGGTGTACGCGCGAAAGGAAGGGCTTCTTCACCGCTTCTTCGCTAATGGCTCGCCTGATCGACAGACGGAGACAGACAGCGAGAGCGCACAACCGAACGAAACGCGGTCGCGAGACTGTGCAGCAAAGGGCAAATGGGCGAATGGTGCGTGAGACTCTCACTGAGAGATCCATACGAGACAGAGAAGATGGAAATGATTAAAATCGGGGCGACTGCTAAAAATGATGTGCAACATTTATAAAGGTCAGTTGTTTACAAACATTTATGTAAGTTCTGAAAATTAGCACTCATCCTCCGACAGCATGCATTCGTAGAGGTAGTTGGACTGGAATTATTTTCCAGATGGGTGGCAAAGGAAAGTCCACTACAAAATCCATCACTTTTTAAACTTACGCGACGCTTTTAGGCGTCGCGTGAGCAGCTCCGGCGGATCTTGCCGTGAGGATAACGAGCCTTGACTTTCGCCCGTGATGATAGCGAAGCTGCTCTTGGACTCTCCAAACGAATCTGTATTATCATCGCTCACCCGCAACCTTCGAGGAGGAGCTGCTGGCGCGATTGCTCACCGCGATGGCGTGCTCATCCGGAGCAGTGAAGGGATCCTCGGCGTCCTCGCGCTTTGCCTGGATGGACCAATCGAGTCACAGAAATCAGACTTCGCACTTGTTGTCACCTTAACTCGCCAGCGCACCTTTCGCCGCTCGTGGATCGCCTCCCACGGTAAGCCTGCTATCTCCCAGGCGTAGATCGACCCGAAATTGTGATTGTAGGCCAGGCAGGCTGCGGCGGCTCCAACCACGCTGCCCGTCACAATGTCGCTGTAATGGTGCCGGTTGTCTGTAGACCGCGTGATGGCGACCCACGCAGCCCCCAAGCAGGGCAAGAAGCAGAAGAAAAGCTTAAACGTACGAACGCCTTCCTGAAAGACTGATCTGCCTTGGTCCGCGCCGGTAAGTCTAGCGCGCCCGAGCAAATAGAGCTGTCATAGCATGGAAGTTAGATGCGGATCAGCGATCCAGAGCCTCCGGCACTTATCTCACCGTTAGAACGCCCATGACCGACCACGCGAAGGAAGAGTGTCCGGACGGGAAACTCCTGCGGCCTTCGTCATCGCCGGCAGAGTCGCTGCACAAGTTCGTGACGCCGTCCCACACGACGTCATAGTTCCATCCGCACATGGCAAAGTAGCACGGACGGAACCGACCTGTCATGTTCTTCATGAAGTTGACCAGGAACGTCGACAGTGTGATTGCCTGGCCCAAACTCAGCAAGAAGTCGCGGAAATCGTGCGCGATGACACGGACCTTGAACACCATAGGACAGACGTAGTTGATCAAGAGATTGATCACAATAGCAATGGCAAGGCTGACAATGATCAGCATGTACATCGGCACTGTGCAGCGCAGGAAATTAGTTTACGATCAAAATGGTTCCGTCCAGAAGTATCCAAGATCACCTTGCTCCGATAACTTTTCTTGGTCCATGGCAGGATCTCGTCCCCAAATGCTTGTTGTCGAATTCAGCCGCATTTCGATCCGAGGAAGAGCGCCTAATACGAAAAGCATTTGGTTTGACAGCTTTGTTAGAGGGACTACAGCTGACAAGCACCGTACTGTCACCATCTGCACGACACTTACGCTCGTGTATCTCTATCCACCTGCCAAGTCTCCTAGCGATAATGTACAAAACGATCGCGAAGGCGTATTCCACGACGCGATACTCGCGGAGAAGCCGCTCCCATTTCTGCTTGCCAGTATTCGGGCCTGCGCTCTCAGTGGAGTCAGTCGCCTCCTCGCTGCTGGGCTTCTCGTCGAGTGCAGGCGTGCGCACCGATTGGTAGCTGTCCGCTCCGAGGCGGAAGTCGCTGGTGCCGATCGCAGCAGTGTCGTCTCCCATCGTAGAGAAAACCGAAATGGACGGTTTCAATATTGGGATCAGCTTGTCGCAGTTTTCTAGGAAAAAGGATTAAGGTAAAAGTCAATTGTGTCTCCAAACTGTGGGGGTTATTTACATGTCTACACCCGTTCGCTGGAGACTCTAGCGTTTATGCTTATCATCTTCTCGTGCGCTTCCTGAAGGTCGTCGCCGATAGACTCCGACTTGATCTTCTCGTGGACTGCTTCAAATGGCAAGCCTGCGTACTTGGAGCAGAAGATCGACCCGTAGTTGTAGCCGTAGGCGAGGCAAGCAGCGATCGCGCCAATGATGCTGCCCGCCAAGATGTCGCTGTAGTGATGCCAGTTGTCGATTGACCGAGTGATAGCCACCCATGAGGCCGCCAAGCAGGGCACGAAGCAAAGGAACAGCTTCAGCGCCTTCGTCCCGCCTCGCACAGCCGATTCACTGCGACTCTTGCAGTTGAGCCTTGATCGGCCGAGGAGGTATAGCTGGTAACAACGCGTATACAAAAGCATCAGCAACAGTTGCTCCATCAAGAGAATTTTGATGCAGCAAACGTACCGTGAGCAGGAGCATCGTCACCCAGGCGAACGAGGCGTGACCGGATGGGAAGCTCTTCCGACCTTCTCTCTCGCCAGCGGCGTCCGTGCACAGGTTAGTCACTCCGTCCCACACGGCATCGAAATCCCATCCGCACATGTCGTAGAAGCTGGGACGGAAGCGGCCGGTGAGGTGCTTGGTGAACTGCGTGAGTAGCGTGGACATCGTCACGCCTTGGGCCAGACTCAACAGGAAGTCGCGCACATCGTGCGGGATCACGCGGATGTCACGGATCTTGGGGAGCACGTAGTTCAATACCAGATTGGTGAGGATTGGGATGCCAAGTCCAAACACTATCAACGACCACATCGGCACTGCAGCAGAGAAACCCAGTCAGATGGCCATCAAGCATCACACCGTCAGCTTTGGTCTCCTTTATACCTTGCTCATGCAGCTTCTTCTCGTCCACCGCCGGGTCCCGCGCATAGATCATCGTCGTGGCGTTCAGGCGGATCTCGATCTTGGGAATAGGGCCTAGCCATCCAACACACAACAGTCAGCTCCAGCGAGTGCATCAAGCCAAACAAGATCCGAGTGCGTACGGTCGTTGACGGCCATGAGCGTGAAGGACTTAGCCACGAGGTACATGACAAGCGTGCAGCCGAACTCGGCCACGCGGTAGTCGCATAGCATCCGCTGCCGCCGTGGAGGCCGCTGCGCCTGCGCGTCATGCTCCTCGCGCGGCTTCCACGTGGGCGAGGGCGTCGTCACTGGCAGGAAATCGCTGCTTGGGCCGCCGAGGGGCGAGCCGCATCCGGCCGTTGCGTTGCAGGGCATGGTCGCCGAAGCAAAACAGAAGTGATCAATGCGTAGCAATGTGCATCAGACGCAGCTGCGTGACAAGCTGAATTCATGGATCCATCGTCATCGAAAGACTGCCACTCCTTCGCCGATTAAAAATATGGCAAGCATACTTCTGCGAAGGCGATTTCTTTCATTAACGAGCAGCGGACGGTGTAGTCTTTCAGCGACGGGCGTACCTCCATCCGCCCCTGTCGCCCAGCAAAAATGACTTGGTCTCAGTATCACTGCGACTGGCAAAGGAAGCCGGAGGCTCACCAAACGAGTCTCGACGTGAGACTCGCACGGATGTCCATTGTCCACCGAGCACCTCGAAGACATGCCTTGCGCGCCAGCCAGCAGCCTCTTGCTGTCACACCGATGATGCTCGGCGAGCATTGCTCGCCACCTTGCAAGGATCACCTCGACGAGGTGACCTCGTCGCAAGGTGATCATTCCTCAGCGGTCGCTGGAGAGGTACAGGCATCTGGAATCCTTCGTTATTCAACCACGAGCCGGTGGTCAAGTGACCGCGTCCAGCACCTTGCCCTGTGACGACTCGTTGCAGGCAAGTTGCGGTAATTCCCCGAGCTGTACCAATTCACCGGATTAATCAACTTGCGAACGCCAAATTCGTGCGTGAGTGATCCCATCGA
Organism: Phytophthora chlamydospora; assembly: GCA_012295415.1. Lineage (NCBI taxonomy): Eukaryota > Oomycota > Peronosporomycetes > Peronosporales > Peronosporaceae > Phytophthora > Phytophthora chlamydospora. The sequence continues at coordinate 34,060 of JAABLK010000217.1, read as the reverse complement.
TGCTCTGCATTATCGTAGCTGGCACGGACGAAAGGAAGGAAAGCAGCAATACCTTTATTTGATTATCCCGTCTGCCATTGCTCAAACGAGCGAGTCTCGGCTGCGACTGCTCAGATCGACGATGTACTCGCTCGACATGTGCTTGAGCAGAGGCGGACGCGAGTCGAACTGGTGGTGCCACGCTGGCTGCCGCTCCAGGCGTTCATCGCTATCGTTCTTCTCCTTCGTCTACAAACGGTCATAAGCAACGCAATTGCAAGCTTGGTTAGAGCCATCACTATTACACAGAAGCCACGCCGACGTCTTGCTCTCTTCTTACCATGCGACGCTCATGGATCTCCTCGAGAGGCAGACCCGCCGAATCCCAACTGAAGATCGACCCGTAGTTGTAGTTGAACGCGAAGAGAGCAGACACGGCTCCGATCACACTGCCCGCCAGAATGTCGCTGTAGTGGTGCCAGTTGTCGATGCAGCGCGTGATGGAAATCCACGCAGCAAGGGTAACCGGCGCGCAGCACATGAAGAGCATCAGAGACTTTTTGCCACCTCGCAGCGTCGAGTCGCTGCGGTTCTCACAGTTGAGGCGCGATCGGCCAAGTAGGTAGAGCTGGCGTCGAGAACAAAGTCGTTGTTAGCATTGGTTGTCAGTGACCAGAATACAAGGACAGCCTTACCGCTAGCACAAGCATGGTCGCCCACGCAAAGGAAGCGTGGCCCGACGGGAAGCTCTTCCTGCCTTCCTTCTCCCCAGCAGCGTCCGTACACAAGTTGGTCACTCCGTCCCAAACCACGTCGTGGTTCCACTTGCACATATCATAAAAGCTCGGACGGAAGCGACCCGTGATGTTCTTGGTGAACTGCGTCAGGAAGGTGGCAAGCGCCATGGACTGGAACAAGCTAAGCAGGAAGTCTCGTGTGTCGTGTGCGATGACCCGGACCTGACAGAACTTGGGAAGCACGTAGTTGACGATGAGGTTGGTGCCGACGGGAAGTCCAATTCCGAGCGCTAGCAGCAACCACATTGGAACTAACAACACAACCGTCAAGAGTTTGTCAATGGAATGTCCTTCAGACCGCTATCTCCAGCTATTATGAGCTCACCTTCTTCAGCCAGCTTCTTCTCGTCGATAGACGGATCTAGCGACCAGGCCACAGCCGTGGCATTCAGACGAACCTTGATGCCTGGAATGGGTCGTTCGTGCACTTTGACCTTGGCAAACACAAGCGCGAGCGCGTACAGGAAAACGGCACTGCAAAACTCCAGCACACGGTAGTGCCGAACAAACCGTTGCAGCGACCCCCTCGGAGAGCTGACAGCGCCTGCTTCGGCAATGTCAATGGGGGCGTCTTCGCTGTCATCCGTTGGATCGCTGCGCTGTTGCGCCCCATTCGTCGACAGGTGATATCCGGTAGGCAACGACGACGTCGGCGGAGACGCCACCATGGACTGATACCCCGAGACGACCTCTTCTTTCTCGTTCGCTCGTTTCGCCATCGTTCACCGGGACAGATAGGAGACTGCTGTCCGACAGGCAGTGTCCGCTGTCTGTCGGTGTCGCACAGAGTAAACGAACCATCCGCTGTGAACAGATCGCAGGCTACTATCCCGACCGGATGGATTTTCACATTCGTACTTCGTGCTGCTGTAGACCTTCGCCACCATTCGGCAGAAGCAATTCGCTTCCTTCACAGTGTCAGTGCTGCAGGCTGCAGCCTGCAGCTCATCGACAACATCAGCAATGGCACACTGCTTCAATGTAGCCATGTTTTTTTCACAGTACCAGCATATCGGTACAATCTGATTCCGCTCTGACTCGAGTGAGAAGAAAAGATCGAGCTCAAGGCGAGGAGCTACGGCATGGCCATGCGCCGCTCGGGGTCTCGTAGGTGAGCGCTAAGGGGCCTCGTGCCTCTATCCAACCTCTAACATCTTCGCGCTCATGTATGCAGTCGTTTTTCTGCCTCTGCGCCCGCTTCTCGCAGTACCAAGTGCGTTGGAAACCTCCTCTCCGTGTGTGAACAATTACTGTGATTCTCAATTCAACGCCTTGCATTGCCTTCCGCAGCGACGAGCGCGAGCGCGTGTTGGAGAATTTGCAGTGCCGACTGGCGGCGCAGAACCTGAGCGACCGCAGCGAGGAGATGGAGGAAACTTACGAGGAGAAACGCAGTGTGCCGGCGGCTGCAGCGGCAGCGCCTCCGACTGCGCTCTGTCGCTTCTTCGTGCTGGGCAAATGCCGTTACGGCAGCCGCTGCACGTTCTCGCACTCGCTGCCGACGCAGGTGAGCGACTGCGCGGCGGACGAGACGGAGGGGCTCTCGGCGGCGGCGGCGCTTGTGGACTGCCCGTTCTTCCTGCGCGGCAACTGCAAGTATGGTCAGTACTGCCGCCTGAGGCACAATCCTGCCCTGTTGCCGGGTGCGGCGGCTGCAGTGGCCGCTCGCTCTACTCCAACGGCGAGGAGTGTGGCCGGTACACCCAGTGCTGCAACTACTGCTGCGAGTACCCGCCAAGACAACCAGCAAGACTTCACCTGTGGCATCTGCTTCGACGATATCGTCGAGTCGGGCAAGCATTTTGGACTGCTGAGTAAGTTTGGTGGACTGTTTGCTTTTTTTCTATTGAAGAGAATGAACTACTAACATGTCTTGGGGGTTTCTGTGCTTCTGTAGGTTGCGACCACTGCTTCTGTCTTGATTGCCTGCGTTCGTGGCGCAAGTCGAAGGATATGGAGGTGGAAGTCATCCGCGCATGTCCGGCGTGCCGCCTCCCAAGCGACTTTATCGTCCCGTCGCTCATCTTCTGCACCGGCGAAGAGAAGCGCAAAGTCGTCGAGGCGTACAAGAGCCACTTGGCCCTGCGTGAGTGCAAATACTTTAACGGCCTTTTTGGAAGCTGCCCGTTTGGCCCACGCTGCTTCTACGCGCACCGTGACTCCGAAGGCCGTGACGTGAAGCACCTGGATCGTCCCAAGCGGTCAACGAAGCCGCGACGCAGCCGAAACACTCGCCAAGGAGGCGATGCGGCGCTGCAGTCGCTGCTCCAGCAGTACAGCCATATTTTTCGCTTCTTCGAAGTTGCCGACTGGGACGACTTCGATCTTGTTGGTGGCTTGTACGACTCGGACGATTCTGACGAGGAGTATTTCGAGTACGGGTTTTCTGACGATGACTACGACTCCGACTAAGGAAATCGGTGCGAACGAGAATGCGTGACCCGCAATTTATGGTACCGGTATACGACATAACGAAAACAAGCATGAGTAAAAGGAAACGAGAACGAGTAGCTCCGGTGCAAGACAAGCACAAATAATCATTTGATACAGTGATGTGGTGAGCTTCGTCGCTTTGTCTTCTTGCCGGATCGTTGTGCTTGCTGCTCACGGACAGCGTATTGCTTTCTTCACAGTCGAGGACTATCTGCTAGGTTTCAAAGCGCCGTTGTGTCGCTGTGAGGGAGGAGCTCCAATTCCATCGTGCACATGGTTGCTTAACTTCAAGGGACTGCAGTATTTTTGCCTGCCCCCAGCGCCTCCTGGGGAAGATCGACCGTCGCGATCCGGTGGGATGAATATTCACCACGATGCTGCCACGAGCAAGGCGCACACTGTTGCTGCTCCAACAATGCATGCAGGATCGCATGCGAGCCAACCTTCGGTGGCTCACCGCGCTCCATCAGCAGGGTCACTTCGCCAGCGCGGGAGCTCTAAGCGCAACCAAAAGCCCAAGAAGCACGATGGCAACGATGCATTCAAGGCCGAATCGGTGGCAAATGGATCGGCCGTACAGCAGCGACTCGCTATCGCTATACGAACAAAGCGCTTGGACCTGAGCCTTCCTCGACAAACGCAAGCGCCACCTGAGCCGCCAGTGCGAAACCAGTCTCTCCATCTCCAGCCCCTTCAGATATTCCCGGCAATGGTCATCGAGCATGTAAACCACGGCCATCACCTGACGGAGCTTTGGTTAACCAACCATCACCTGGGATTGCTGCCACCTGAAATTGCCGTCTTCACGAAGCTCCGTGTTCTCGGCCTCGCAGGTAACGCACTCACGGCGCTGCCAGACGAACTATGTCAGCTGGCAGCTCTCGAGGCGCTGTACCTCGAGAAGAATCGACTCCAAACACTGCCAAGCCGAGTAACGTTCCCACCCCGCCTGCGTGAGCTGCGCTTGGATCACAACCAGTTCGCCATATTTCCAATGCAGATCACGAAGTTAAGACTGCTCAACCGTCTCGGTCTCAGCCACAACCAGCTCAAGGTGCTTCCAGAGCAGGTTCATCGACTCCGTAACCTCGTCGAACTCGACCTGGACTATAACCGTCTCGACACTGATGTACCCGATGGGTTTGCAGCCCTCCAGCGACTCGAGCGGCTCGGGCTCGAAGGCAACTTTTTCGTGGAGAGGCCAGCCGTTCTCGACCGTCTTCCGGTGCTTTCGTACATTCGGCTCAGTGGGAATCGCCCAAAGCAATTCCTACCAGCAACGGGAGCCTCTAGCACAGGCTCGACAAGGCAGTTGCTGGCTGTGCCAAAACGCCATGACGGATACTTTCAGTGCGTTGAAAGTAGCAGCGACATTAACGCTAAGAGCAAAATTGCAGGCGCTAATGATGCTCAGCTGGAAAAGCCAGACCATCGAAACCTGGAGGGGCTAGTATTGTGTCGCGACCAAAACTTGCTGAACGCGATGGTGTACGAAGCCCACCTCAAGAGCTTCAGCAAGGAAAGCAGCGCGGCATAAATCATGGGCATGACCCGGCAGGGTTTGAGTTGGATAGAAGTGCAGTTGAAGCAGCACGGATCAAAATGAGAAAGCGGGCTTTCCAACACAAAGTTTTCATTCCGAACAATCTCTAGGTCAACTCTCTGATGAGGGCACACCGTGCATACTGGTCTTGCAGGTCGCGTAAGCGATGCCTCGTGTAGGTTCACGTGTAGGTTCACTGGTGGTTGGCCTTGAACATGCCTCCGCCCCTCACTCAGTTGACGACGAGGTTTGTGCCGCTGGGTAGTCCGATTCCCAGCGACAGCAGCAGCACTGGCAGAACCACCGCACAATAACCATACCACAGGATAGTAATTAGTGACTGGTGTGCGTTCTGGACGAAGATGCTTGACGCAGTCCGGTTAGGACGAGGCAATCTTGCCGACCCATGAGTTTCGTTAAACCGACCTTGTTGTGTCATCTTCTTCTCGCTGATCACAGGATCCAACGACCATGCCACCGCGGTGGAGTTCACGCGAACCCTCACTGGATTCTTCCTCCAAGAAAGGGCTACCTGTGCAGCAAAACACCTTCACAACAGATAATTTATGCCTTATTTGTTATTTTTTGCGCAGTCCCACCACTTGAATGTTTCAAATGTATTATAATACTTCCTCTGGGCGGAAATAAGCACAACAAACGCACTTCAGGAAACGCAATTTCGTCAAAATGCCCCATGATTGGTTTAAATGAAAGACAGCTATCTGGTCATACAATTTTTGTTTCACAACTCGGTCTTGCGGCTCCACCAAGCATTTCACTAGACAGCGTCTCGACCTTCTCATTTTCAAAATACCCGCCACGAGCTCAAAAGTTACGTAAGCCCTCCTCATGACAAAGCCAATAGGCAATAAACACCGGGAGGCCATCAGAGAGTTATTGGTGCCCATGGACAAGACGCTGCCCTTCGTGGTGGTTGACCACTTGCATGTAGATGCAATTCTGGGAACGGACACGCTTGGTGCGTTCCGCGCTGTGATTGACACCGCATTGACGGACTTCTCTGCCCCGACGACTGGAGTCAGAGCTGGCAACAGGCTTTCCCCCGATCTGTATTTAAAAAAAAATACATGTAGTAAGAGTGACAGATCAGGGCATTAAAATAGTAACTATTAGTCTGCAAGGGTAGCGAAGGATGCACAAGGGAGTGTGCGGAGGAAGAGCAGCAGGTCGCATGTCTATACACTTCCCTTGCTTTGTTCTTTACAAAACTAAAACTTTGTCATACTGACTTGTTGTGTATATTTTCGCCCAAAGGTTATCGTGATGACGGTGCTGGTATCACTTCCGATGAGACGGCACTCGTGCATTTTAGGAGCTGTATCCAGGCCTCTTGAAAATAGGCAGTATGTCGAGAAAACGTCCACAAAACCTGTTCCTATTATAACGCTCCTACTTGTGGAAATGTCCCTACCCAGCAGAAATGGGAGGTGAAAGCACGAACACAAGGCTTTACCTGGCGTACGCGTTCGACCGTGGGCATGCTGTCATGCCTGTGCACTTTTCGCTGCTCAAAGCGACGAAATCATGAAGAGCAATCTCCGCGATGAGGTGGTGCCCAACAGCTAGACAAAGCCTCAAGGACTTCAAAAATAGGTTTTTGTCTTCAAAGAGGCAAAATGCCCTGGCTCAGCATGCCCGGCTGGTATCACTTTCGATGAGACGGGGTGCGTTGGACTCATGCATCTTTGGGAGCTGGTCAGCTCTGGAGTCAATGGGCATGCGGCCCCTAGCTCATTCTGGAATTAACCGAGAACTGAACAATGGCAGCAAACAGCAGCGAGCACTCGGACGAGAAGGGCGCGACGTACCAGTCGATGGTGCCGTCGCCGCCGTCCTCGTCGTTGGTTCCAAGGGCTCAGACGGTCGATTTTGACACGACGCCTGCCAGCGACTCCACCTCCGTGGTAATTGAACGTGATGAAGACGATGAAGCACCGCGCACTGCATTGGGGCGCGCGTTGAGAGATTATCGAGTGCTGGAGTTCGGCTGCGCTGTACTCATCTACCTGGTGGCACTCGTGTTTTCCATCATCGAGGTAAACGAGCGGCCAATTCCGGGCATTCGAGTTCGCCTGAACGCCACGACGGCAGTATGGGCGCTGGACCCATCACTGGACCAGGAGAAGCTGCCAGAACACGGTACGTCGGAGATATTTGGTCTTCACAAAGCTGTGTACGGACAACTAACAATTAGTTGTTTTGCTTGCCCTTGGCCAGTCCCGATGTGGGCGCTGACAACTTTCGGTCTGGGATTGCCACTGGTTACCAACCTTGCCGTGAACTACGTGCTTCCGCGGTTCTGCCAGATCCGAGTCATCGCCCACGACACACGTGATTTCCTGCTCAGCTTCCTCCAGTCGATGGCACTGGCGGAGTTCTTCACCCAGTTCACCAAGAACATTACGGGTCGCTTTCGACCGTGCTTCTACCACATGTGCAAGTGGAATTACGACGCTGTTTGGGACGGCGTGACCAACCTCTGCACGGATGCTGCTGGGGAGAAGGAAGGCCGGAAGAGTTTCCCTTCAGGACATGCTTCTTTTGCATGGTCCACGATGCTCGTGCTGACGGTGCGTTGGCAATCTTCTAGCGTTTCTTCATGCTGGGCAATGCTCATGTTTTCACCGTGTTATTCATGTTGGCAGCTTTACCTGCTAGGGCGATCGCGTCTCAATTGCGAGAACCGCAGCAGCTCCACGCTGCGAGGTGGGAAGAAGTCCGTAATGCTCTTCCTGTGTTGTGCGCCAGTCTTATTGGCAGCATGGGTTTCCGTGACGCGCTGCATCGACAACTGGCACCATTACAGCGACATTTTAGCGGGCAGTGTCATCGGTGCTGCATCGGCAGTCTTCGCGTTTGACTACAATTATGGCTCAACTTTCAGCTGGGATTCCGCAGGGCTTCCTCTCCAGGAAGTCCACGAGCGCCGCATGGTAGAACCCACTGCAAAGCATCGGGATTCTTCAGCTTCATGAAGTAACTCACTCCTGCGTTCTGTTGTGTAGCTAAAGCAGAGGACGAACATCGACACGAATGGTCACAAGCATGCTCTTCGGAGCTTCGATGAGTCTCATGAAAGTCAGCGCAAACATACCACGGGTCAAAGCGACATCATCGTCGATCAAAGTAGTCGAAGCAGGAGCTCGTTGCCCTTCGCACCGTAAGAAGCAGTATGTTGCTTCTAAACCAGGAGATCGCCAAACTGCTGAATACTGATGTATTATTTTGCTGGTCAACAATAATTTCCCGATCAATCACGCGCTTAGACATCTTCCTGATCCGCTTGAGAAAGCCCATCCCGCTCCTTCAAAACTTGGAGAGCTTCTCCCAGGCAGTGCATGCACAACACCGTGGAATTGAAGCGTTGATTGTGTCCATCGTTAGGCGCGAAGCACATTCGGCAAGCCGGCAGCTTCAAGTTTACAGGAAGACTGACAGCCAAGAACTCGCGCCACAATGCCGGGTTTCGGCTGCGAACTTCGGCGCGGTTATCGATACGGTTTTCCTCCATGTACGTAGTGAGCTTCGTCAACGCGACTGCAGCCGTGTCGTGACTTGCCTGTTGTCGAGCACTCGCTGCCGTGGTGACTTCAGAGTGATCCTGGGCAAAGTCTTCGGCTTCGGCAAAGTTGTCCATGCTTGACCCGTCACCGGACGACAGTACGATCGTGTTTGTCGTGTCCGACGTAGACTCGGTTCGAGTGCCGGTAGCTGGGTTCCGGTCCGCCGGTGGTGGGGCAGTCTCCTTTTCAGCTTCTTCGCAACCTTCCGGACTATCCACGTCAATGACCTCTTTAGTCTGTCCGACTTCAGCGGGTATGTCTCGAGCGTCAGCCACCACGATAACATTTGGAGCCTCTTCACTGTCTTTCGAGTGATCCACAGAGATGACTTCTTCTACATCCCTGGGATTACTTTTAGTTTCTTCTGACGCGGCCGCAGAGTCAACAATTGCTTGCTCCATTCTTTCATCTCCATCCTGTTCTTTCGATGCAGAAATTGGCTCCACTTCCCTAGCGTCGGTCTGCGTCATTTCGGTGTCCTCCATCTCCACTGACTCCGTCGTATGTGCAACTTCATGAATTGCTACAGAAGGGCACTCACTCACAGCCGCATCAACCTTTGTTTCTTCCGCCTGCACAATGGAGCCCCCTCCAGACGTCGGGTTTTCCACATCTGGTGTAACAATTCTTGAAGCATCCTCTTTTCGGCTTGACAGCAGATCCGTGAGTTTCGCCAGTTCGTCTGCTGAAATTGCATATCCCTCTGCTTCCAGGACCTTGAGACTCTTTAGAGCAGCGAAGGATGGCAATGGAAGGCTACTTACAGCATTCCATCGAATATCCATTACGCTGAGATGTTGCAGTGCCGGAACCGGAGCCACAACCAGGTTGTTATGAGCCAGCCTAAGTTCTTTCAGCTGTGGCAGTAGCTTGACGCAAGCGGGGAACTCAATCAGCGCATTTTCCGATGCATTGAGCTGTTGGAGCTTTTGTAGTCGATTCAATCCCGTGGGCAGTTCTGTTAGCTCGTTCCCGCTAAGGTCCAGCGAAATCAACTGCTTCTTCAGCAAAACAGCGTTAGGAACGAACTTCAAGCTCAGACCACGCAAAGTTATTGACGTTGCAGCCTGGTCCTTTAGTGACGAAAGTGCTGTCTGCTCCAAGGCTTGATCATCGCCGAAAGTATTGCACGCTAGCACCAGTTGCCGCCTCTCCATTTCCACAGAGTATTTCTTCGCTCGCTCCTCCGATTTCTCTCCAAACAAAATTTCCAAGCCCAGAGCAAGACGCCAAGTCTCCAAGAGCAACGGGTCGGATTGAATCTCACTTTCAAGAAGACTGGACACTGCTTTCATATTTCTCAGGCGTAGCTCCACCGCGACCAACGCTTGAAGTACCTCCGGATGTCGAGTTTTCGTTCCACCAAGGCATTTTCGTAGACTTGCACGCGTAGCAAGCAGTTCCCATTCGTGGACAGCAACGTCTGCATTCGGAACGGAAAAGAAAGCATAGTGCTGGTTAGTACCAGCCATTAAAGTAGCAATGCACACTCAGAGCGCGTACCTGACAAAGCAAGTGAGAAGTCCGATGATAAAGCAAGCGTGTCAGTGAGTGACGCGTAGAAAGCTGCCTTTTCTGGGCCAGTCACCGCGGCAGAACATAGTCGAAAAACCTCCAAGTCGACCGCATAGGTAAGCAACTGGCTTTGCTCAGGGTACAAACAATCGCATACAGCGTCTTCAATAGCGTCCCTCTCGATGTCTTGTCTAATGCGCTTCGTAACTTGACGCGTCATTTCAGCCTCCACGCTCATCTCGCTGGTATACTTTCGAAATAAGCCAGTTAACCTCGCCTGTTGTTTTCTCCATGACTCATCGTCCGAGTCTTCGTGCTGCAGCAGATCCACCTGAAAAACGAAGCGTTGCATCCATGCAAGCTGCCGAGTTTCTAGCGGCAGAGCTCCAAAACTTGATGAACACAGAACCATTTGGAGACCGTCAATCGCGGCCGACGGCTTCAGCAAAATGCCCATCAAGTGACAAACATCCAGTGCCACATAAATATTTGCCAGTGTGTTTTCCGTAGGCTCGTCCCGATTCGACACGCGACGCAGTTGTGCTAACTGGTCCATCCACGAAGCCAACAGCATATCCATCAATGACTTCAGCGAGCGTGCCTTGGATATGTTGCTAGTGTCGGCCATAATGTCTTGGATCGCTTTATCCACCACGTGAACATCAACACTCACAAGATTTGCCAGACGTTCCATAACGTCTGGGAACATTTTGTCCAATTCATTTACTAGAGCTGGAAAGTGGCGGCAAGCGAAGAGATAGTGGTGCAGAGCTGCCGGAAACTGGGCTTCCGAGCTCCGGTTCATCATCGTAAGCATGACTTGGTGCGCGCGCTCCTCATCACTTGGGTTCGACCCGATCACCTTCGCTGCTGTAAGTGATGCGGTCGGAAACCGCTGAATCCGATCCAGCTTCTCTTCAAAAAATGTTCCCAGGGACGTATCTCGCTTTACAGTATCCGTCTGGAGGCCAAGCAACAATACCCAGTTGCTCAGTATCACAGATCCAGTGTCTACAGCCTCATGAGACGACTCTTCGTACGTCTGGAACGCTAGTTCATACGACTTGAGGGCACGAGTGAATCCCTCCTCTTCAAAATCAAACTCGCCGGGGGAAAAAGACTCAACCGCATATGCCATCGCTTTGATCGGGATACTTTCACAACAACTTGTAGACACCCAGTGCTCAATCACCGCCGGCAGCTCATTGAAAAGCAAAATATGGGAAGATATCATGCACAACGCAATCGTCTCGCGGCTACACAATCGAGCACGCACCATTCCACACCACTCAAATTCCGGTGGCGTATCTCCAAATTGTAGCAACGCTGAAAGAAGCTTCAGCACTTGGGCTGTCGCGCCGGCACGCCACAACTTGATACAAAGATGGGAGCAAATCGCTGTCAAAAGGATCGACAGGTCCGGGTTGGGAGTTTTTTCGGCGCCTTCTTGTGCCGTGTTAACTCCGGAAAGATGCTCCAAAAGCCGCCAATAAATTCCCTCGGCAACGCTTACTGAGTCAAAGTCGAACGTCGAAATGTACCGAAGCCACAGCGCATGAGAAGTTGGCAGGAATTGAACGGCTTGCTCTACCATGTCGATCTCTGTCTTCTTGTTGGTCACTTTTGGGCACAAGTGAAGATACAGCAACCAAAGTGCTTCACAATATGCGTTGGCCTCCACTTCAAGCGCGCGAGAGAGAGTGTGTAGACATCGCTTAAGGTTTGCTTCCTCGATGTTCAAACTGCGCGAGGCGCCGCCGCGTCGCCTCGAATTGAGTTCCTTGCATAACCAAACGAGCTGCTGCTGCAACCGGACGTCATTAGAAAAACTGCCGGCCTCGTCACTACATACACGAACACATGTAAGTTATGACAGTGCAGTTGGTGCGAAATGATAGCATACGAGACCATACCTTAGTCCAACGTCAAGCTCTAGGTGATAGATTGCCAGAAGAAGCCATGCGGCGGTGTCCGTCGGATCTTCCTCCACTTTCGCTTGAAGTGAGTCGCCATTCGCTTTTTTAGACTCAATATCGTCAAAATAGCGAGCTTCGCCGACCTCAGGGAACTCTTCTGGGGCATCCAGCACGAGGAAATCGCTACTGCCATTTTCGGGTTGTTCGCCAATATTTGCCACGTCCACATCAGCGACAACAGAAGGGGGTATAGTAGGCGTTATGGAGTCACCTTTTTCCACGGTCTGCATACAGATAAACAACCAATTTAGTATGGTACCATTTCCAAAGAATAAATCTGTCTGCCCGTACCTTTAAAGAAGCGCGATCCGTGGTTAATACGGGCCACCTGACCGTAATTCTCTTCCGAAAATCAGCAAACGATATCAAGAACGGATCCACCTCGTTTGATGTCAATTTTCTGAAGTCTTCGTGGTTAGCAAAGTTGCTGGGGCTGTTTGCTTCGTCCATTGCGGATTCATAGTCTTTCTGGTGGTAATTGGGGCAGTTCTTGTCGTTGCAAACACCGTTTAGCTCATAATGGCAGAATACTCTGGAAGAAAAAAAAAGCATTTGGCGTTAAATTACACACCGAAAAGAGTGCTGCAGTAGTAAGCAGTCACACGTACTTCATGGGGTCAATCTTCTTTGAAACAGCTTGGCTCAGCAAGCCAGCCTTGCGTAGTTGTTTCATAACCGAATCGTTCTCCATACAGAAAGGTTTGGAGAACTTTGGAGAGAAGAAATAATCACCAGCTTGAGAGTTGTTCTGGGCATTGGCACTGTCAAATCGAGGAGATAATGCATTGCGCGGGCCATTCGTTTCAGCTCGCTCCTGCAGCCACGTCTCCATTTTAGCGAAAACGCCCGCCATTTGTGCATGTGATCGGAAAGGTATTCTGGACGAGCAGCTGGAAGCAGAGCCCGAAGAATTGACTCCAACCCAGGCAGATAAACCTTCGGACAGCGAGAAGGTGCCAGGTGTCGCGGAGTGCTCACCGAGCAGTCTGACAAGGAACTGCTTCTGTCGAAGCATACCGACTACACGTGAACTGCTTGCACATCGTTTGTTGGACTGGCAGAGGGAATCACAAACATCCACGACGATCTGCTTTTCAACTTCGATAAACGCCTGAATTTGATCTAGAAAAAACATTCAAGCCACGTCAGCGCATAACACATCACCACAAGCAACAACCAGAAGAAAAATAACACTGTACCTGCATCCGAGGCAATAAAAGTGGGTGCCTTGAGGAACTGGCGCCCTGGTTGCCAGCACATGGGTCGACATTCTGTCCCGGAGGTCGAAAAGATGCCATTTCGGCAGCCTCCATCATCATTCAAGCCCTCCAAAAAGCGCTCCAGTAGCAAGTTTTCAACACTATCCTCCAGCGTCTTGCCCGTATATGCGATGAACGCGTCCTCCAACTGTTGCTTTGATATCGCCTTTATGCGCATAATGGTTTCCACACAGATTCATCAGACCGCAGGTCCTGCAATCTCAGAAAGCTTGGCAAAACAGTAATACTTAACGTACCATTCCTGTCTGCGCAAAGTGTCGTGTTACAATACGAAAGCACGCAGCTGCAGCCAATTCCTTCGTCCCAACGTCAATATCCGGTGCAGCAGCAACTGGATAACCCACAAACAGTAAGCCATTGGTCAGTCTTCGCCTGCTGACTACCATCAATCAACCAGCCCCATCATCGTTCTTACAAGGGTACATCTTGGGAGCTGCATCGCCAGCTTGCGCTTCTCCATCCGTCCCCGCATCGACTTTCTTGGCTGGGTGTTCTTCATACCCGTCGTCCTCTCTTTTTCTCTTGCTCAACGGGGACTGTTGCAAGGTGCTGAGCTTGGTCGCATTCTTGGCGCTCAACTGCCGCAGGTTCCGGGTCAGAACACTGGCCGCCGCCTGCTGCTTCTATTGCCACAAAGTACAAAACCCACCAGCATCAGTCGCTTGCAAAGCAGCAAAACAACAGCTAAAAGACTGTCCAACGCACCTCTTTGGCCGCCTCCGCGCGCGCCTGCAGCTCTCTCAGCTCCTTCTTGCGCACCAGTACCGCTGCTTCCTCCTTGCTCGGCTTGTTAGCATCATTTGGCACTCCTTTAACCTCGGTATTCGCCTTCTGGACCTCGATCTGCTGGTTCTTGGGCTCACGGGCACCTTGAAGCTGAAGCAACTTCAGCAACCCCTCCTTGCGCTTCTGCGCCTCCTCACGCCTTATAATCCAGAGCTCTCGCTCCTTAGTCACCTCCTTTAGACGCTGAGCCGCCATTTGCCCAGCCTCGGGGGCCACAGAGCCCTCTGCGGACGACACCGCGGCGCCTACCTCCCGGTCAACTTCCATTGCGGATGGAGAGGTTGGTGTGGCAAACATGAACAATAGTGTGGTAGACATAGCTCCGTGTCAGCCAATCAGCAATTGCAACCTTTCGCGGGCAAAGATCCATGGCAGTCATCAACGAGCCGAGCCCCAAGCACCGAGCCCCAAGCATGTCGGGCGTTCAGGTTGTGGCGAGCGGCAATCCGCGCCAGGGAGCGATGGATGTGGATGAGAGGGACCAGTGCATCCGTGGTATGGTGGCGATAATGTGGGGCTGTGGACCGTGCGCTTGAGAAGCTAAAGGTTCTGTGGGTGAGAGCAGATATCGTGAGCTGGTTCCAACGCAAAGCCGATCTCGAGCCTGCGGTGGAGAAGAACGCTGGTAAGGATACGTGTAATGGGCTGATAGAAATACATAGTGAAGTATGGCGACTGAAAAATTTTTGTGTCATGCTGGGATGCAGATATCGAGGCGTTGGAGAAGACGCTGGGCATGGAAATACCTGAGGTCTGTCAGTTTGGCGACGGAACAAGGTGATCGTCTCTGATGTGAGCTTATTGGTCTTATTGGTGCATGTGTGGTTAGGAGCTGCGCAGCTTGCTGGTGACACAGAGTGGGGGGATCTGGTTCGATGACTACAAGGTTGGCCAGATGAAAATTGGATTTGTGTTATATTGGGACCTGACGGACAGAACATTATTGTATTGGCTGCTGCGTAGTCACTCTCGGCAGATGTACGTGCTGGTGTTCTTGGAGTTACGCAGCGTGGTTAGTTACTCAGCACGGTGTACATCATATCGTCACGTTATTAGGATATCTTAAACAAGGCGGAAGCGTTTGGGTCCGTCAAGGGCTGGGACTCTTCGCTCATCCCTTTTGCTGCAAACGTGGACGGCGGAGCACTCGTGACAGACACCAGCTCGAGGAACGCGGTTTACGAGTTTAACGAAGACGGAAAGGGCGACCGGCCGCTTGCTCCGTCGCTGCTTGAGTACCTGGAGAAGTACCGGAACCGACTTTTGTCCGGCAAGTTCGACTTCGTTGAGGATGTCGGCCTGGTCGAGCGTTCGCGCAAGTAACCATCAAAAGCGCTGAGGCCAAACTCCGTCGTCGACGGAAGCCAAGTATCTTCATTCAAACAATCGAACAAGCTTTATTTCTTTAACTGAGCATTTGATGCACGCTGCTCGCTATGCGGTGCTCTTAATATTCATGCGCTTCATGTCGCCTCCAGACGCTTCCAAATCTGTGGCATTTAACCGGTCCATGTCCTTCAATAGACGGTAGTGGCGCCGACGCAAGAACCAACCGAACGTCGACACGAAGAAGGCCAGCACAAACATCGTTCCAATCAGCCCGGCGATGGAAATGTCTTCAGCACCACCTGCCACAGTCTGATCGGCGATGGAGAAACTCAATTTGACGGCGTTGGGCTCGATACGACGAGCGAAGGTCCCCATACACCTCAAAGTGCTCGTCTCATTACCCAGCTGGCTTTGCAGGTTCTCGACAATGTCGTTGAGAGATTTCTCTCCAACACGTGACGCTGGTAGTATCTGGAAATACACGACAATGCTGCCACGCTCAAGAGCCGTGATTTCTAATCGCCAGTGCGGAATTTGTAGCGCCGACGCAATCTCAGTTGTAAAAGCCAGCTCGAATGCTTCCTTTGCTGCAGGCGAGAACAGCACCTCGTCGTAGCTCATTTCCACCTCGTATCTCACGACCACGCGCTTCGAGCCGCATTCAATTCCATTGCAGATGTCAGTGACTGACGGCTTCGGGTCAGTGCAAAAGCTTTCCGCAGGTGCCTCTTGGTTCGTTCCAATATCAAAGCACACTGCCTCACGCGACCGCCTTCCACCGCCACAGCCGCTGTCGCACTCGCTCCACTGTGTCACATGCCACACGTACTGTGCTTCGTCCTCACTACTCTTGGCACTACAATCCGGAGGACTGTAGCCTGGTCGGCAAATGCACACTGCGTCAAGCGAATATTCGTCGATGGCAGTACTGCTGTCTTTCCCGTTGAATTCTGTAAGCGCACGGTTGTACCGGTCTTTCGCCAGAGTGGCAGGTCTGTCGTTATGGTAGTTCGGGAAGCAGGTGCCGTGGCCAGAACACGAGAGGCGTTCACACAGATCCGGCGGATGCAGTGGACTCACCGCCAGAGATTTGGCTGACCACACCGAGAAGCCATTCACGTTTTGCGCGCGCACTTTAAACGTGTACGAGCGACCATTCATCAGCGGCTCCACGACAGTCGATGTTGGCACCGAGTCGGTCGCAGCTGAAGCACTTGCGTTCGCTCCAACCAGACTCACGGAAGACGGAGCAACTCGCTGCGTCCCCACCATTACGTTCTCCTCCTCATCGAACCAACCTACTTCGTATGCCACAATGAGGTCCAGTCCGTCGTCGTCGGGCGCTTTCCACGTGACTGCAGCGTGTCCGTCGAAGGCCACGGCGTTCACGAGGCTGGGGTTCGACGGGACGCCGTGCATCTCCTCCGCTGGCTCTGTCGAAACCGGAACTTCCTCCACTACATCATCATCCACCTGTATCTTCCCAGTAGAGCCTCCAGAAGTCTTGACTCTCGTGTCCATTGCCGCCAGCACCAGCACCGGCTCCGTGACGACGGGAGAGGAGACGAGCAGCTTGTCGACACCCCCGTCGCTTGACGCAGCACTGCCCACACCAACCTTCGCGTCGCTTAAGTCCACCTTCGCTTCTTCGGGGAAGCGAATCTCGTCTGCAGTTCTTTCCGACGAGGCTGACGCTTCTTCTCGATACCATTGACTACCCGATACATCTCCGACGGACGCGAGCTCCACGGAGACACCTTGACTGCCGTTGCCGCTGGAGCTCTGGGACGCTGAGGTGAATGCGGTGCACAGCAACGCGAGCGAGACGACGCACCACCACCCACGCGCGCGCAGGCGAGGGAGAGCTCGGTCGCAGCTCATGACGACAAGAATCGATGGAAAGTGAGACCTGACGTACCGAAATTCAGCGTTCTGGATTCTGATTGGATGAAAATGCTGTGGTGAGCAAGTTGAAGTGCATGAACATGTATTTGAAATCTACGGCGCTATAGCGTGGAAGGCAATACGAATAACGCTGTTGTCCCCGCCCTCAGCTGTGTGTCCTCCGAAGACGTACATTGCGTCATTGTATACGACCGCTCGGTGCCAGGCGCGAGGGACCAGCGGAGGATCGCACTTGGCCAGCTTCCAAGTCGGACTCACGTCGCCTGATAAGTAAAAACAACAAGCGGAATTAGATATTTGGAAGTGAACGAACGACCACCAGAGCCGACGTACCAGTCCCGAGGTCCAACACGTACGCGTCGCCTTTCAAGCAGCCAGTGTTGCCTCCGTACACAATGAGTTGCGAGCCGATGCTGGCTCCGGAGTGTGTGTAACGTGCCGCTGGTCCGTGCCCTCGCGTCTCCACCTTGCGCCACACGCAGTCGATACAATCATTGGACACTTCCTCTGCGTCATACATTTCCATGTTAGCTTCAATAACGTGCAGCCGCGCAATGCACCAAGCATTCCCTACCAATCTCAAAAGAGAAAAGTTGGCCGCGACGGTATTTGCCGTCGTATCCACCAAAAATGTACATGCGGTCTTTGATAACGCACACCGAGTGCGTAGACGACGGTCCCGGGGTATCGCCACGAGGACGGAGCTCCACCCACGTTGGGACCTCAGTATCTGCTTGCATTCACCGTTTACACGCACGAAGTTAAAACTAATGGCGCGAGAACTTGCAAATATGTTGTAGAACGAACCGAATCGTAATGCAAATGTGTCACTGAGACGCTGCGGGTGACCATAGCCGCCGTACAAAACCGCCATGCCGTGCAGCACTGTGAGCGAGTACCAGTATCGCATCGAGGGCGGCGTCCCAGCCACTTCAAGTTTTTCCCATTTCCATTCTCCGGACTCTGTACGCAGCAAACGAAAACCGTAAGTTATGCCAACAGAAACTACATGCACCAGTTTGAGCTACGTACTGAGGTTTAGCGCATGGAGTTCCGTCAGGAATTTGCCGTCGATAGTGGCTCCGACGGCGTATAAAGTGTCCCCGATAACAAATATTTGCAGAAGGTTACCCGATGGTGGTAGTGTACCGCTGATCGGCGGTTGAGTCCAATGAGACGACGGGTTCTCAGCGAGGTCCAGAATGTGTAAATCGTTCAAGCGGAGCTTACCAACGATGCCGCCGACGACAATGAGGAGACTACCGTAGATAGTCAGCCCGCAGTCGTATCGCTGCTCCGGGGGAGAACCATAAGTGGGTACCGTTTCCCACACCAAAAAAGTAATCGCAAGCTCGTCACGCTTGATCTTACGGGATCGAGCTTTCCGCTTGCCGGTTCGGTTGGCAGGAGAGCGAGTGTTTTTAGCTGGATCCTTGGTATCAAGCTGCCCGCTCAACGACACCGAAGCTAACGAGCCACCAGTAGTCAGCTCTGTCGTAGAAGCTCGCGGGTGCCGCATTGGCCCAGCAATGAAGCTGCCGCTGATAGAAGTTCTCGCTGCCACAGGCGGCGAAGGGCGCTCGCTATCCGATGACACCAAATCATCGAGATCGATAACGTCGTCCAAGTCGCTCAAACTGTCCAACTGGAGAGGGGCGTCGCTGGGATTCGACAGGAAATCATGGTGTCTACTTGTGTCAGAGCCTGTAGACGCAGCAGTTGTGAGCGCAGTGCTGCTGCTATAGTACATTAGGTCTAGCGGAAAGATGGAGCTCTGATAAGGCGTCGCCAGTATGGATGAAGACGATGAGACCTGCCAACATGGATGCGAAAACACCAAAGTCAATCAAACTTAGCGCGGCAAACAGCTTAGCACTCGAGTCACAACGGTAAGGACCTACCGGCAGATGAAAATCTTGGCCAGTCGCCGCCGCGTACGAGATCCCCATCGAGCGCGTCTCCGCTACCGCCAGATCACTCTTTCCCTCTTTAAAAAACTGCTGTGCCTGGCACAACGGGCAGTCTCCCAACACTGCGAGCGACTGTTGCACGCAAGCCATACACAACACGTGGCCGCACTGCTGGTGGACGGGGACCTGCGTCATGCGCAGGCAGATCGGGCACGAGACGCTCTGCGTTCCGGGCGCCAGCTGCAGGTGGAAGTTGTAGGCCGCCTCCAACCCGTCCCAAGCGCCGTCGTCCATGGAGAAGTGGCTCGAGGCGAAGAGCTCGTCGTCCGCATTGACCTCGGCAGTCTTCTCCTCCCTCTCGTCGCGCGCGTCCTCGCGTGGGTTGGTTTCTAGGCCTCGGGAAGGCTGGCCGTCATCATCTGGAGCGGCGCTACGGCCCACTAAGCGCCTCATAGTCGAGCAAGCAGAAGGCCAACCCGCCCAGGCGCGAGAGACGCCTGGCCCGTGCACGACGTTCTGCGAAGCGAGATCGAGCTGTCTCTAACGTGGCGGTGATTGGCTGAAAATAAGTGGACTAAACACGGCGTTGACGAATGTAGCCATTTCGTTGAACACGCAAAAAAAGATTCGAACACGGCATTTTTCGAAAGGAAACACTTTCATGAGAATTGGCCAAGCTCATGTGGTTCGGTTTGTGTGTTGACTGTAGATGTTGCAAGAAGGTCGCTCCCACTCTATCGACAGTTGATCGAACTGTGAATTCTTGTTTCCTTAGTCTCGAACTTTCAGGTGAGAAGAAACATGGACGAGGTAGAGCTGAAGCGCGCGGTGTATGGCGAAGCAGCTGAATTTCCCATCAAGATCGCACGTGATGAGAAGGTGAGCGTGCTGCAGGAAGCTATCGCTGACATCTTGAGCACATAACAGTACTTTGTTCCGCCAAGATTCGTGACGCTGTACTTAGCACACAAGGACGGCGCGTGGCTGAAGCACGATCAAAATATGGAGTTTCTTGCGAGGCGAGATCGATAAGCAGTACAAGAAGATGCGTCCATCGTGGAAGCTTACGGAGAAGGAGTTGTTTGGGTCGGAATTCGTGCTTGGAGAAAAGAGAGTTCACGTTTTGGTAGAAGTTCTACCTCAACAACAACAAACAACGACGAGGGAAATGGCGCGAGAAAGTGGCGGAGGCGGGGAACAAACTAAATGTGAGAGGAAGGAGAGTTCCTACGTCAAAGACTCGCATTGTGACGCGACCTGGGATGAGTGGATTCAGCGAATGAAGGTGGAGGATGAAAATTATCCTGGAATTGCGATTGACTGGGCAGATGATGCGACGTTGCATGCTTGTCTCGGGGTCGTTGGTGCTCCTGGAGTTGCTGGTGTGCCTTGGGTTGCTGTAGCTCCAGTTGCACAGGGAGCAAACGCTGCTGCGTCAGGCGTTGCGATGCGAGCATAGTTTTCAGGTCTGGTCGTCGTGGTCAATGCCAATTCTCCCGTAATATTGGCTCAAGGAATTCGATCATCGATGCTCTTCCACCATCTATCACTTGCCGAATATGGAGCTATCGTACTGTCACTGCAAACGGATCCGATCATGCTGATTTGGGGGCCAGCTCTGCGTGCTGTCGGTCTCAGTGCTGGTACATTCTACATGGTGACGGATGGTGGAAAAGGCAAGAACAAAGCTATCCAGTGGCGTTTTGTGCCGTTCCTGTTATGATAATTCTGTCGTGGTGAGCAATGGAGCACGGAGGCCCCAGGATTGATGAGACTTTTTTGCTGTGGAGGCGCTTTCTGACGTTGTGAAGCACTATAAACACGAGAGGCAGGTGGAAACATTAACCCCGCGTTCTTTCTTGCAATCGTTTGAACCACAAGCTATTTGGAAGTGAACGAACGACCACCAGAGCCGAAGTACCAGTCCCGAGGTCCAACACGTATGGGTCGCCTTTCAAGCAGCCGATGTTGCCTCCGTACACAATGAGTTGCGAGCCGATGCTGGCTCCAGAGTGCGTGTAACGCGCCACTGGCCCCTCTGCGCGATACATTTTCTCGTTAGCTTCAATAACCTGCAGCCGCGCAACACACCAAACATTCCCTACCAATCTTAAAAGAGAAAGTTGACCGCGACGGTATTTGCCGTCATATCCAGCATGCGGTCTTTGATGACCACGGGGTATAGCCACGGCCGGAGCGCTGATAAATGCAGTTGTTGAGCACGCAAAAAAAGCTTCGAACTCAGCATTTCAAAACTACGTTACGAAAACACTTTCTTCTTCATTGAAAGGCTGCGCGTGGTGTACGAACCAGCATCGCGAGCTACACAAGCATGCACATGGAAGACGCTCACGGGGAGTCTTCATCGTCGACGGTGAGCATATTCTCCGGGTCGTCGCAGTCGTCGCCGATCGGGCAGTTGACGTCGTCGTCGGGCATGTGGTACAGACACTTGCTGATGAGGAACTCCTGGCGGTACTTCTGCACGGCCACGTCCTCCGGCACGTCGTCGACGCAGACCTCGAGAAAGTACTTGAAAAGGAACATGCCGCCAATAAAGATCGAGAACATCCACACTCGCGTTGACGTCTCGAGGTTGTTGAAAAAGTCGCCCGTGAAGATAACCACGGCGCCGTTCGTGCATACCGAGATGGCCGCGAACGCCTGCAGCACCTGATACCAGTACCCCATACTGCGCACGTTGCGCGGGCGAGGGCGGCGCGACTCGAAGACCAGGCGGTAGGCGTCCAGACGGATCTCAAAGAAGTTGTTCACGTACGAGAGCATCGGCGCGAATGGGAAAGCCACTACGAACATGGTCGTGAAGCCGAACTGAAGCGCCATCTCGGTGTAGTCGTCGAAGGTGCCGTGCCAATCGTACTGGGCCATGAAGAGCTCGCGCTCAGCGTCGGATTTCTTGTAGTCGTCCAAGTGGCCTAGCAGACGATACTTGCTCATGTACACGAGCAAGCGCGGAATGGCCACCTCGGTGATGTTGCCCACAAAGAGCCTGGAGCAGAACACGATGGCAAGCATGTACTCGAGCTCGTGCATGCAGCTGGTATCGCACCCTTCGAAGCCCTCCTTCAGGAACGCCACGTAGAAAAGACCCGCGTAGTTGTTCACAAATTGGAAGATCACTGTCTTGACGATGAGACTGTTCTCGTATTCCATGTCTGTGCGGTGGTTCTCTTGGTCCACGAGCACGATCGACACGTAGTTGTAGATCTTGGTCATGATGGTGATCTGGACGACGTTGGCCAGCGAGGACACGATCGAGCCATACTTGTAGTTGTCCAGCACGAGCTTGTCCGAGTCGCCGCCCTTGGTGAGGTCGTACGTCAGCATGAAGATCGACGACACGATCACAAACACGATCAGGATGAGGAAGGAGATGACGACCCAGCTGTACGCCACACGCTTGAGCTTCTCGCGCGGTGGGAAGAATCGCGTGGACTTGCCGTTGATGGGCGAGGGAATGCGCTCGCCGTAGAACTGGGGGCGAAGATTCACTGTTTCTGAGAAGTGTGCAGTCCCCCAACGCAGCGTCTCCCGTGAGTTGAGCCGTTTCCAGTTCTCGAGGTAGATGGTCATCCAGATAGTCATGAAGGCTCCAAAGATCGGCGAGATGTAGGCGAACACGGTGTTGTAGTCGTCGTGGGGGATGGAGTAGCTCACGATGCCGGCAACGATGCCCACCAGCGTCGGGTACAGCAGCCACTTGGTGTAGTGGCCCAGATACAGGAAGTAGAGCCCCACCTTGACGCCGAAGTATTGGCAGATACGGTCGAAGGGCTGGTTCATGGGGGACGTGTTCCACACGATCCAGCGCTTCTTGAGCTCCATCTTCTCCTCCTCCTCGTGCAACGGGTAGGTCTCGATGATGATACCCTCGTAGACCAGGCGGTCGATGTCCTGGCCGGCGCCCGTTTGGTGGTTGGTGATGATGTGCTCGATGAGCCCGATGCGGTCGGTGCTCGAGAAGAGCGAGCCATTGGAGCCCTTCTTGGTGTAGAAGTGCTGCAGGTCTCGCGCCTGGAAGTAGGGCGCGAAGATGTAGTCGAACGGCGAGTAGCGGTACGTCTGCTTGACGTCCCGGATCGGGAAGGGCGCGATGCCGTACTCAGGGATGCCGTTGAACGAGGCGTGGCGCAGCTCGGCTGGGTCCAGCTGCAAGTGCATCTTGAGCACCTCAGCCTCGCGCCGCATGAGCTCCTCGGGGGCGCGGATCTTGCAGAAGACGAGCTCCTTGCCCACCGAGTAGAAGAGCCGCAGCCGCAGCCCCGCGCCGCGCAGGCGCTTGATGATGGTGTCGCGCTCGTCGCTCACCTCGATCACGCGCTTGGGTGGATTCGGGAACACGATCACGTAGTCCCAGCGGTCGGGCGCCTCCACGGAGGACGTGCCGTAGTCGACCGGCACGCGAAGACGCAGCTCCGCCGTCTGCGCGGGTGGATACGGGTCCGTCATGGCGGCAGCTTTGAATTTACTCGCTCTTTGAAGAGGATTCTGAGGCCCGCCGCTCATCCTGATTTATACGACGGATATCCCGGATTTGCAATAAGCAACTTGAATCAAGTGGCCAGTTTAGTGCCTAACTTGGTGGCAAGTTTGTCGGTTCATGTCGCCGGCAGTAATGCTCGCCCCAAAGTGATGGCGCCGCCGTGCCATCATCCCGTTTGCGATGCCGAGCTCGATTTGCCGCTGCTTGGTGGCGGCGGCGCTGCCGGCCAGCAACCAACCGTTTGGCTCATTAGCGGAGCCACTGGCGACGAGCTCTTCTAAATTGACTTGCGATCTTAAAGCGGTGTCGCCTAGCGTTATCCTCGGGCTGCAGCGTGTCGGAAATATGGTCCAGTGCCGGCGACACCGCAATCTCAGCAGGCATAGAGCCTGGCACGACCGAGGCCCAGGAAACGCCGTGGTAACGATAGCGTACCGGTACATGCAGCTAGATCTGGGTGCTTCGTTTCATTGCAGCATCGCAGCAGCGATAATGGACAAAGCTGACCAGCGCGTCGAACGTGGCACCACAACAGCCTTAGCCGGGTGATCCTGCTGTCACCATTATGATGGCTGGCGGCCAACAATAGCAGACGCTCGCCACCTCTTATGACGAGCGCACAGCAAGAATAGCAGCGCTGGTTTAACGCGACCGGATTTCCTGGCGCGGGGCTGCTGGTTTCGCCCTCCCCCTTGGATTCGGCGAGCGCCGGATTCCGAGTCGGTTTGCCAGGCATCGTGGCCAGCTTCGCGAAAACCACTTGGCCAGCGCCCATGCCGTCGGTGTTAAACCAACAAGCAAGCAAGCGCTGCGGGCTTGCTTGCCGGCGGGCCAGCCATTTGGGGGCCAAGCGATGCAGAAGGCTCTGCCCTGTATCACGGTTGCGTCAACGGCTGCTGCCTGGAGTGTCGAAGTCGCCCGCCAACCAATGGCACCCGTGACGAAGCAGCCCCCCCCTTTCTCTGTCCGAGGATCGAGACGTCGTATATCAGATCTAGATCGTATATTCAATATTGCAGTCTTTCACGAAAGACTTTCCCACTGATGGTTGTATGTTCCCCTCTGCAATACAATAAAGTGAACCATTCCGTCATCGCAGGGTATTCATTGCGCGCAGTCAAACTCAACCCTGGAACCTGGAGCCTGAAAACTGAAGCCAGCGGTTTCCGTGCAGAATCTCCCAGATGCCTTTGCCGGATGTGCTGCGACGAGCTCGGACGCGCCGAGTTTCACACGGCGCATTCGCGATTTGGAGGCGCTGGGCCACTACTGTCAAAAGCAGGTCGTCAGCATGAGCTCCTTCGGCAGTCTCGTGAAGCAGCGCGTGCGGCGCGCGAGCATCGGCAGCAACATGAGCACGTTCCTCTCGACCGAGTCGTCGCAGCGCGCCACGGTGCTGGGGTCGCCGTCGGTGTCGTCGGCGTCCGAGACGCTGGAGGACTGGATGTACTGGCAGCGCGACGCCAGCAACGCGCACTGCTGGACCAAGGTGTACGGCGTGCTGGACAACGAGTTCCTGTGGCTCTTCAAGGGCAACCACTCGAGCCGCACGCTGTTCCTGCAGATCGCCGTCTCGAGTGTCGAGGTGTCAGGCCAGCGCCAGCTGCGACTCGTGGACCCGAATGGTGAGGACATGGAGATCTGGCTGCTGGACGAGGACAGCTTCCGCACGTGGCGCCAGCGGCTCGAGGAGGCCTCCGCGCTCACCACACAGTTCTTTCGCATCACCGAGCTCGAGGCCAGGCGACTGCCGCGCAACAGCGCCTATCGCGGCAGCCTCGTGTCCTATCGCCGGGCCAGCAAGCGCGCGCGCTACAAGGCCGCCATCGAGTGGATGGCCGATCGCTGGCGGCACAAGTTCGTGCACCCCACGCGGTGAGCTTCGGCACAGATGACCAAATCGTCATCCAATTTGAAGCACGCCAAGTGCGCCAGCTTCCGTTCGCCCAGTCTGCCGTCAGCCGCGGCACTGGCGCCCGACCGAAGGGGTCATTACAGCCGGCATCGCATACCGAAGGGCCAAGGTTCTTTCAAGTCGTACGTCAGGAAGGAAGCGTCGGTTCCATCTATTAGCCACGGTGGCTTGGTGGTAGTAAGCCACCATATTTAACACGCAAAATGAGATCGTTTCTTGAGTCAAGTCCAAGTTGCCTCGCGTGCGCCAATTTGGCTCCGTTGCCGCCGACATGAATATTTATGCCCGTCGTTGCCCTTGAGACGGTGAAGCGGCTTCACCGTCTCAAGGCTTCACTGAAGCCCAAGTTCTGCGAGATTTGCCGCCGCCGCGGTTCACGACGCACGCTGTGGCTCAAATTTCTACCTGATGGACCATCATCGATGTTGCCCAACAAATTGCCCTTGTCGATTCCATCGCAGCGCTGCGTCCCGGGACTTCTGTCTCTCTGGATCTTCGGAGAGTCGTCTATGTATGGAGCAAACCGCGCAGCCCCGTCTGCGGCGCTCATTGCAACGGACAGAGCGGCTCAGCAAGCCGAAGGCTCTCTCTGCTTCCATCATCACTTCGCAAATTGCGGGCCTCGCAAGACGGATCGAAACCTGCCCTACGATGCGGCGACTGTCCTTGACGGCGATGCCGTCGCGGCGGCATCAGCAGCAGCGCGCGAGCCTCAGCGCGGCGTGCGGCAAGTCCACGAGCAGCCTGCGCGCGACGTTCGGCAACTTCAGCATGCTGTCGTCTCGCACGGCGTCCACGTCGGCGTCGTCCGAGTCGCTCACGTCGCTGTCCACGGCCTCGAGCTCGTACGGCGGGCTCATGGAGGACTACGACGACATGGACGAGGAGCTCGAGAGCGAGGAGTGCTGTGAACAGGGCTGGATGTACTGGAAAAAGGACGCCGACTGCTGGCTCAAGATGTACGCGCGGCTGCGGAACGAACTGCTGTGGCTCTCCAAGGGCGCGGACGACACGGTGGCCGTCGTGCAGATCGCCGTCGCGGGCGTGCGCGCCACGGATATCGGCGGCATCCTCGCGCGCGGCCCCGCGGGCGAGAACATGGAGCTCTTCGCCTACGAACGCGAGCGCACGCGCGACTGGATCGACGCGCTGTACGTGGCGGCGCAGCTCACGCAGTCCTACGAACGCTCGGTGGCGGCAGCGCCGGCCGGCGAGCCGGATCTTCTGCCGCGCCAGATCAAGGAGGTGGAGCAGATCTACACGGGAACGCTGGTCGTGTACAACAAGGAGCAGAAGAAGGCGCCGTGGAAGAAGCTCCTGTCCACCAAGCGCCTGCGCGACGCGTGTCGCCGCCGGCTCGAGAAGTTCGTGGACCGCTTGGACACCTCCAAGCGGTAGAATTCTGCGTCCCGGGCCTGCGAGTCGTCGGGCTCCAGCCCCGGGAGCGCAGCGCTAATGTGGCGATCCCCATACTTATTTATCAAAAATAATCAAAGTGTATTGTGAGCATGTTCATGAAGCTCTCGCCTCCACTGCTACGCTGCCGTCATGTGGCAGTGTGTCTCGCGCCGTGTCTACGAGAGGTCAGCGGACCGGCCCGAGGTCCAAGAGGGCTGGACGTGTCGCCAGCGATATGCGCCAAGACCATCGATGCAATAAGCAGGACGAGGGTGGGGCTTTGCAGGATGACGCTGTCACAGCTCCTTCCAGCTCGACGGCAATCGGATGCCGAATGTCCGTCATCAAGTCTATCCGCTGCTTCGTTTCAAGCGGATCTTCTCGTCCTGGCGATGGAAAGTTCGGCTATCCACGCGAACCAAGACGACGTACAAAAAAGCAAGGAGCGGACGTCACAACGCTTCGGCATCCAGCGCGGGCGGCTTTCAGTGGCTCCGGGTTGCTGAACATGAGGTCGAGCGCCGTGTCGAAAAATAAATATAAAACAATTATTATGAGATTGTTCCACTAGAATAATGGATTATTGCCAATATCAGCGGATATTGAAAGGGCATACAAATTCCAAGGCAGAAACATAGGTCAATATATTATAATGGTATTGCTCCACAAAACAAAATTGATTATTGGGATGCCGCATTCCGCAATGATTATTACGGCCACCAAAACTTTGCAATACAATTTCATACTGTATTGTCCGACCACTGGGCGAGGAACATCGAGGAACATAGCTGGCAACTCCCAAGAAGCCAGGTCCGCCGTAGTGGATCGTCAGCCACGCGATGTCTGCCGAGAAGTTCCAGGTGCGCTCCAGAACATGACGTCCACTCCGTCGGTGGTTGTCGGGCGGGCAGAGATTCGGTGGGCTGCAGATCGTGCGCTCCTTCCTCTTCAGGGGGCTCGTACCATCAGCCTCGTTGGCGTTTTGCTCGTCTGCAACACTTCTCTGCTGCGCCGTTGGTGGTTTAATTGCCTCACCTGAAACCAGCGCAATGTTTTCACCAGCACTCGCAGCGTCTTGATCTTCAACCCGAGCATCGCGGAGCTCTGTGAATGCTTTTTGACGTCATCCTCTCGGATACGCCCTGACTGGCCTCTCAAAAACTGTCGTATCGAACGGCGTCTTCGTTTACTCCTCGACGGATGAGCGCCGATCTCAGCGCATCCATGGCACCGTTCCTCGTCACTCCACGCGGCCACAGACAAACTCACAGGTGTGAAAACTTGACTGTAGACAGAATTACTGTTAATGAGCCTCAAAAAGAAAAAGGGGAGTTGGGACGGGATTGATGGGATAAAACAATGGCCAGATGCTTTCGTATCTGTGCATGCCAGCAACCATCCAAAAACGGGAGAGGGATAGCCTAGTTCGTTCACTTCTTCTCCACAATGGGTTTCCAGTCAAGCTACCGCAACTGATGCAGCGGCATAGGTGTAGGAAGCATTCAGCGCGAATGAGGAAGATAACATTTTTTTAAATAGTTATTATATTATCTAGAGAATACTAGTCTAACGTGGTTAAAATAGAAGAAAATACTGAATTGGATATGTGGTAATGGGTTTGATTTTTATCGCCTAAAATATGGAAGATGAATGAAAGATAAATGAAAGAAAAATAACTAAACTACTGCGAATGCAGTTCTATGCAACAGCGTGTCAGTCTTGCTTCTTGGTGACATCGTATCCGTTGAAGAACAGGCCCACGGCTGTGACGCCGTCCCCAACTGGCTGAGAATCGATTGCCTTGACCACTTCAGCTCTTAGAACCGCGAGCCGGGACTGAAATACGCTTTCGTGACGAGTGAGTTCGCTTTCCTTCATATTAAAAACTCCCGTGATCCTTCGTCCAATAGAAGACCAGTAGACATCAGAATTTTGGCGGATTACGACGATCGGTTTGTTGTTATTGTCGATGAGAAGTTCCTCCAGCCGCTTTCTTCTTCTGCTGATCCGTATTCGGCGTGTTGTCCTTCATCAATCTCGACGATCACAAAGTGAGTGGAGCATCGGATAAAGGCATCCGGCCTGCGGTGCGACGCTTCTCCAGGAATTGTCCGGTCAGCGCCATGT
Source organism: Phytophthora chlamydospora (assembly GCA_012295415.1). Lineage (NCBI taxonomy): Eukaryota > Oomycota > Peronosporomycetes > Peronosporales > Peronosporaceae > Phytophthora > Phytophthora chlamydospora. Next base: position 5,079 of record JAABLK010000217.1, on the reverse strand, counting down.
CCACATATATCTGAGTCAGTGAAGCCGTGAACGCCAATTACCGAGCACGGACATATTTGGAACCAGCTCCGTTGGGGTGGAGATCACAGTAGCAACGGCGGCAATATGGGGCGTACAGCGGATTCTTGCTGCGGACCATAAAGTGGCAGTTCTCACACCTTGGGCGAACGACATCTTCTTCTTTAAGCGCTCGGTGCTTGTCACAGTGAAGGGGTTTACAAATCTCGATGCCTTACGACACAATCTCCTGGCAAGTTGAATAGGTATATTTTGCGATGTAAACCGCAACCATGTCTGTGATATCGAGCTTGTTAGCGCACCCCCGACAGTATCGAGATTTTCTCTCACAGGACCAAACGTAACCCCTTCATCGTGACATTCGACGCAGGATATCCGTTATGCTTCCATAACGCGAGAGAGGGGTCCTTAAGGCTGGACCCGAAAAAGTAATATCAGTACGTCGAGAGCACTTTAGTTCAATTTTGATACAGTAATACAAATATTTGGTGCAAAAATGACAAACAAAATCATATTTGAAAAAGCCCAGGAGTGATTGTATATCGAAAACCATTCTCAATTAATTTCATTTTTAATTTCAGTTTAAAATGTTCGCTTATTAGCTAACAATACATTTAATATTGCTGTATTACGAATTATTGTTTTGGCTCAGTATTGCAATATTGTTCCTAGCTCGATCTACGTAAATGAGGTATTTATTTTGCGAACCCCTGCCTTCAGAGTCGATCGTTTGCAGGAACGGCATAAGCGCGCATTGTCGCACTCGAAACTCATTCACACGAACTTTCCCTTTGCGTAGCAGTCATCGCAGCACGTTGCGGTCTTGTTTGTGTTTTCCGTAGCATGGAGGACAGTAATCAGTCGTACATTTTACATTTGAGCACTTAGGACGCTTGCAGGTTTGAATGCGTTCACCTCTGACAACATCGTGTCTCTTCATTCACGAGGAATTTATCTACTCCCGCACTTCCAGTTCCGTTTGCGAGTTAGAAGACGCAGAATCCAAAATTACGGCGAAGGTGGGCCAACCCACGTTGCTCCTTCACTTGATTGCCACAGGGTTTGCAGTGCATGGCTCTGTCCCCCGGAATGCCGAGCACGCAGATATCGTAACCTTCGTGATGCACAAGACGCAAACTGCTCCGTTATTCAGGACGATTATTGATCTTCTTTGGCACATAATAGAGGCAGTACTGACGCTTGAAAGCATTCACGTTCTCCGCCCGATTGATGCGGACAGCAAGAGTGATCTCTGAGCGTGCAGACCGAACTTCCACATTTGTCATCGTTGACACACTTTGGAATAAATCCAAGTGCATTGTTCTTGAATTTTTCAGGCGACAGCTTCAGTGTCTCCACACATATGCGATGGTAACGCAACTCTCCGTCTGGCTCGTGATCTGCAAAGTTTGTGCAAGGCAGACGAACGCAATTCTCGTAGTTTATCTTCGCGCAGGATCTCGTCAATCGCTTGCCACTAGTCTTGGTGAAGACTTCACATTGGCACTTGTGTAGCCAAAGTCTAGCTCTTTCTCACGTCCACACTCGGACCATCACCGTCGTACTCAATAGGAATCCCACGCCAATAATACACGTCCACCCGAGAAGCTCGACTTGACATGTCTTCCGTCTCCAGATTCTCACCGCGATCATCAGCAGAGCCCACTCAACCCCGACAATAGTTCCACAGTCAATCAGAATTTCATTTGCTTCATCAATGTTCTTGTTAGGCTGCCGTGTGAACGGAAAGACGGTATGTGAGAAGGACAATACTATCACATCGATAGAGATCTGCATTTGAGGTTTTCTAGCTGGGTATCATTCTGTCTGGAGTCACCGGGGATCCCATGAGCTCTGTGTCGTGATCGTACGCTTTTGCAGCAGGGGTCGGAAAAAATAATGTTAAACAATTATTACGGTATTGTTCCAAAATAATTGATAATTGGCGAGCGCCGTATTGCAATGGTAATTATTGCTAATTCTGGATGCCAATATCTGCTGATATTGAATGGACATACAAACTCCAAGTAAAAATAATATTATTGCGATGTCTCGTTTTGCAATGATTATTACGGCCACCAATATTTTGCAATTCAATTTCATACTGTTTTGCAGGAGAACTGAGCGCGTTACTCGTCTTGGTCTTCAGTGATCGATCACGTGAACATCAGGTAAAACCGGCGCATGGATAGGTCTTGGAGATGGTCTTGGGTGCCCTGACTGAGTCGTGGTGAGCCGCGAACGAGGCCCACTGCGACGGGGAGTCCAGGCGATCCTGCATGGCTGGATAGTGCGCCAAATTAGGCGGGATCGAAGTGAGACTTGGTTGCCGTAGAATGATGGTTACTTCAACTTGCTTGGATTCGCGCGCCATATAACTGGACCAACACGTCCCTTTTGGGGTATCTGCCTCTGCAGGAGTTGACACTCCAGTACCGCCAGCGCAACCGAATTTTGTTCCAATGCCAGTGCGGGTGGCCCAAGTGTGTGTCGAAGCAGCCAGCTCCGTAGCCTTTGAGGCCGCTCATCCATTAACCAGCAGTTCGTCACGAGGTGGTGTCACTTCGGTGCCCAGCGAGCTACGAATCTATGTTGAGTTGGGGCGATCTTCTTCTTGGACTGCATCAGTGTAGGCCGTGGTTGAATCTTGCATTCCAGCAAGCAGCTTGAAAGACATCACCATGACGCTAGCACCCATAACAACCCCAAGGAGACCCACTCGACCGATTCGAGCAACGCTAGACCGTCCTTCTCGTTCATTCAGAAGGATGGGCGTCTCCTCTTCCGACTTCTCCGGCGATGCAAGTTGCGCGATACGCAGGCTGGTTATCCTACTGCAGACGCGCGGGATGATGAGTGTACTTGGTTGTGTGCCATCACAATGATCGCCCATCATGACACTGTCAAGTTGAAGTGCCATTCATCCCGAATTTATCGGATATTCGATCTACGAAATGGTTTGTTGATGCGTTGGTTGCTTTGTACAAGGCGACTCTGCTTCTCTGCTTCATCGATCTCCTGGCTTCCTTTCACTCTGTTTACTCGTTGGAAATGGCAGCCTTGCGATCGTAGAACTCGCGCGCCCACTTGTGCATGTGCTGCTTCTCAGCCTCACGCACGGCCAGAACCGACGGCGTATCGAGCTCATTGCTGAACATGAGATCGAGGTGGTGGGCGCCACCTTCCACCGTCAGCGCAACGACAGAGTCTGAGAAGTTCTGCAGCACACCCGTGCCCGACCACGGATCGTAGTTGCCGTTGCTGAAGACAATGTTGCTTGCTGCTCTCAGCGCCTTGCGTCCGCCGTACTGCGTCGTGGCCCAGAGCGGACGGATCTGGATCCCCCACTCGGCCTTGCAGTTTTCGTTGTCCGCAGTGAAGTTCCATGCAACAGGCCAGAACATGTCGTCCACACCGTCAACGTTCTGCGGCTGGTAGATCTCAGAGCAGAAGATATAGTCCCAAAAGTCCGAGTCCAGGGCCGACTCGTTGGACGACGCACTGAGCTCGTAGCATTCTTGGTCCTGCGTGCTGTTGTAGTACACGCCCAATGACTTGGAGAAGGCGGACAGGAGACCCACATCGTCGTCAGCAGCGAAATCTTCTGCCACATACGAGCACGCCACACGAACTGGATAAGCGGGTAGCACGCTGACACCATTCATGATGTAAGACGACGGGTACGGGTAGTTGCCCATGGCCATATAGTCGAAAGCTGACTTGGCCCAGTCCATGATCCCGTCCACATCCGCCTTGGACTCGACTTTTACAGAGGCACAGAGCGACAGCGACTTCTTCAACCGCTCACGGCCCTGCTCCGTCGCCCCCAGTTTCTTCATAGCCGGCCACGTCCGACGGATGTTGGGCACACAGTTCGGAGCTGAGCCCGCCTTCTCCGACGCATCGAACGTCACAATTCGCTCGAACGAGCCCTTGTCCAGTGGAACTTCATCCCCGAGGAACGACAGGATGGGAGCAGAACCCGCCACGACGCCGTCGATGATGTGCGGGTACTTCATCCGGAACCAGGACCCCAACATGCCGCCGTACGAACCACCAAACCCAATCACCGGGACGTCGCGACGCCACTCCGTTTTCAAATACGTGATCAGCACCGCGTAGTCCGCCAACGTCTGCTCCGTCGACAGGTACCGCATGTGCTTGGTCACGTCCTTGCCGAACGGAACCGACTTGCCGAAGTACCGGTGCTCAGCGAACACGAGCATGGCGCCGAACTCGTCGGCATTCTCCCACATGAGTCCCGTGTGGTTCAGGTACAGCTCCACATCGGCCTCGTTGCCCACGTAGAAGAACATGACGCCTCCCGGTCGGAAGTGGCGGTCGCAGACGAAGTATCTCTGCTGGTAGGTGGGCGCGCCGACGTCGAAGTGGTCGAGCGTCTGCGTGATGAACCTCTCGTCGCACTCGGCCAGCAAATTCGTCGGCGTACCTTCCGCCGTGGTCGTCGCCACCAGCGTCTTCTCCAGACTCACTGCCCCACCTTGCGACACATTCTCCTTCCAGCTCAAGCTCATCGCGAGCAGCAGCAAAGGCGCAACCAGCAGTCCAACCACCGCCAGCATCAGGTGACGGCTGCGTCGCGGGTCTTCACGCCTTGGCAGCAACATGGGCGTCTTCTCTTGAGCCATCGTGAACGCTTGGCGAGTCCGTGGCAGATCCGAAAGTGTTTTTGCTGATGAGTGTTGAAGCTAGTCATTATGCCAGGTTCTACATCCCAGACCATAGGTTGTGTTGGAACCCCCTCTGCTCATGGCCGCGTGGACGATCGACAACGATATCCGGAAACGCCCAAGCATGAACAACCCTCCGTACCAGCCGTACGGCGGCGCGGCGCCTCCTTCTCAGCCGCAGCAGCAGATGCAACAGCCTCCGCAGTCGCAGCCTCCACGTGCTGGCGCCTTCCGCCCCTTCAACCCGGCGCAGGTGAACGCGCCGCTCTCGGGCAGCGGCGGGCCGGCCTTCATGCGCAGCGCCAGTGCCAGCGGCCCGCCCTCGACGGGCTCCCTGCCGCCTCAGCAGCCTCCGCGCGGGTTCGAGCCC
>JAABLK010000216.1:0-41104 GCA_012295415.1 Phytophthora chlamydospora | reverse complement strand
CCCTTGTAGCTTGCTCGCCTCGACGGGATGTATTTAACGTGTCCCTCGTTTCAGGCACGGAGTGTTGGGGGGTGAGTACACCGAAGCAGTCCTGGGCCGTCCTCCGCGTTATCGGTGCGGTCTCTGGACGACTGAGGCTGACTTGTGACTTGCTTGCTACGAAGTATATTCGGGACTGATTTATGTTCCCTAGCTATCCGCTTTCTGTACTTATTTCTGACCAGGATCTGTCAGCCTCCCATTCCGATCCCATCGCCGGGCGCCCTCTCGCGCTCACGTCGGGGCCGCTATCCACGCCATTATTAGACGGGGAATCAGGTTCCCGTTCTAGACCGAGTTTCCGACTCAGGTCGTGATCCAGTTTTCCCCGATCTTCCCTGTCCCACGTTGAAGATCGCTCGTCGTACTTCATCCAGATCGGGATTAGGTCTACACTTTTTACCCTTTTTTCATGTCACATCTTCGACAGCCTTCGATCTTGTTCCGTCCATCTCCCGTTGCCCAACGCTTAGTCGGAAGCTTTCATCCATCAGAACTTTCTTGGACTTGCTCCACCACAACCCCCTCTCGCTGGCACCCACGTACACTCCCCAGGTGGTCATGAGGTGGCAGAGCCTTCTCATTCTCTGTTTTCCCTTCTCCTCGCCAAGCATGAGCAGCCAAGGTCGCGACTCCTCGGTCATCACGGACGCCGACGTCCCAAGCGCTTCCTGCCATGTCTGCGCTAGCGGCTTGCGTCCTGAAGAGGCTCCTATGTGCTCTTCGGTGCGGGTCCCGTCTTCTTCCGACCCCTCCGTCACTGTGGCGCAGGCCTTGCGAGCTGCCCGGCATCAGGACCAAGACAACCGCGACCTCCGGGCCCACGTCGATCTCGTCCACGCTCTCAATGCTGGATTGGCCACGCACGCGTCCGTCCTGCACGACCGGAACCTCGCTCTTCTCGCACGCTCCCGCGAAGGATACCAGTTTGGTCTTAACACGGTTCGTCGCCTCTACGACGAATGGGACGCCCTTTGGGCCGACGTGCAGCACCTCGAGGAATAGCTCGAGACGGCCAAGCGTGCGGCGTTCGAGGGCGGTCAGTGGAAGATCAAGTTCGACGTTTTGTCTGCGACAACGGACGAGCAGACTCATGCCCTCCAAGACAAGCTGGCTCAGGCGAAGGCGGCGTCAGCCGTTCGTGCGGCTCAGTTGGCTTCCAGTACGGCGACTGCGATACAGAGTGAAACCTTGGCTCAAGCGTACCAAGGGCGTGACACGGCTGTGCGGGAGCTTCAGTCGACACGTGAGGCCCAGTCGGTCGCGACCCACGAGGCCGACATGATTCGTGACTCGAGGGTACTCTTGGAGACCGACTTGCGTCGCGTCACCGCATTGTTGACAGCTCACGCCGAGGAAAATCAGCGCGACACTGTCCGTATCCACGAACTAGAGACGTCGTTCTCGCCGGCGGAATCTGCTCGGATCGTTGCCGAGTCGTCCCGTTCCGACGTCGAGGCTGACGTGCTGCGGGCCAAATCTTGGGCATTCTCGTTTCGCCGTCTACTAGTGGAGTTTCGGCAGACCGGCCTCGGAAGGATACAGGCTCTGGCAGACCGAGATCAGCGCCTCCAGACTCGCATGGTGGAGTTGGCGCGCGAACGCGACCGAGCTACACGTGAACATGCGGATCAAGTCGCGATATGGCGTCGGCTTCTCCGTCATGCGCGTACGGGTCGAGAGTCTGCGTTGCGGGTCCGGAACGCCCTGGGAGCTCACCTCTCTGCGTCTGTGAGTCAGGTCGGTGGCACGTTGAACATCGATGGGCTCATGCGCCAACTCGAGCGAGAGGTGGAAGCTGCGACCACTGCGGCCGTGACGATCCCCGTCGACCCGCATCAAGCGGAATTCTCACCGCCGCCTCACTTCTCCACGCCACCCCGTCGACCTTCTCTCAGCAGCCAGTCGCGCAACGGTCGCCCTTTCGCCAGGCAGCGTCTCAAACATCTGGTTGCCGCTGCAACCCGAACAAGGACGGTATGTAAACCGGGTGGAACGGTACGGACCAATTCCACTCGGGACATTGGGCCACCTGGGTCACCATTGATTTAAATACCTAGAGTAGCGTTCGGTATCACTGAGTGCTTCGTTTGGTACAAACATAAGGTGGGCCAGCCAAAAGGTGGGCCAGCTAAGTGCGATTGTCTGTTTTCACGAGGTTCTTATCCGATCTAATTCATCGTTTCTGTTCCTAATTCATCGTTTCAGTATCTAATTGACCTATTCAGTGGCGACATCTGATGATCTCCAGTCTATACCGCTTCAACCTGAAGCGTGCTACACTCGCAGTCGCGATCTCATTCTCCAATTCACTGAGAACCAACAACGCCCCCCTTCCAGATGAGCAACAACTACAACAACAACAAGCGCAGCCTCGGCAACGACGACGACCACAGCCGCAGCAAGCCCGCCAAGCGCTCCAAGCGCTCGAAGCGCAACAACAGCAACCAAATGACCGTGCATCGTGAAGGCAATGACAAGCGCAACATTATCCCGGCCCCTCCGAAGAAGCCGCCTCAGCTCAACATCTGTACGCCCAAGCTTGAGGACGGCAACAAGCGCAAGTGCAACACGACACCCTGTACTACCTGCGGCAAGCCTGTTCGAGGCGACTTCGCGCCTATCTACTGTCACCGTGACCGCAACAACCAGGACCCCGTAAGCGACTGGTGTTATCTGCATCGCGATGAAGGCCGCTGCGTCAACATTTGGCGACGTCAAGGATGGTTGGACTATCTCCTGCCCGAGCTCATCAGGCTTAGCATGGACGCCGTCATGGACTCGCTGAACCACGATACCTTCCGACTCAGCCTCGAGACCAAGACTACCCCGCCGCCACCATCGGCCAGCTACCGTGATCGTGTTGAGTCGTTCGACGCCGACGATGACGCCATCGACGACAGCGACGGTGAATCTTCTTTCGATGACTCAGCTTTCGACGCCGACGGCGACTATCGCATTGACGACGACGAGTACTGTCCTTTCGACGACAGCGACGACGACGCGAGCGTTCTAATTGATGATGAGTTCGAGCTGTAGCCTAACTGTAGCTGTAGAGTAGCCAACGCGGCTCAACATCCGCGCAAGTCCAAAATAAAGCGTTCTCTGCAGCATGTTCGCTCTGCCTTAGTCTTACACGCGCGACGGCGTCAGATAAAAGAAGCGGCGCGCCGCGTGCTAGTAGCTTACGTTGGCAACTCTAGATGCTACTATGTGTTCGTTGCGGGCGCTACAATTCTGTCGCAGTGCAGAATTACTATGGCAGCGACACTCTAGCAACGTAAATTTCAGCAGTGAGGTAAGTTACATTTTCTATACAAAAGCCTAGTTAGTTAGAGCGCCGCTAGTGAGCTGTCAATGCCTGCAGGAATGTCTCATTCCATGTGGTTGGGCATCCAGTGGTATTATATTTTATTTTGACCAATCATGATTTCTTTTGTTTTGACCAATCCTGCCGTGGTCCTGCTCCGTACGTACCACCTTTGGGTACGTCCGGTCGGTCGAATATAATATTATTACGAAACCAAATATGCACCAAGACTCAATTTTGTGAAATTATTATTATGGACCATTACGGCCAATAAGTGGTCCACATTTTTAATGTGTACCGCTTTTGTCAATCCTCTTTTTTGTTTGAACCCACACCTTTTAAAAAAAACTTGAAAAAGTCCAGGGGGAATGTTTAAGGGTGGGCGAATTAAAGTTAATTTACGAAAATAGCCCCTTCTTCCGGTTTTACCAAAACTAGTCTTACTTCCGTGCCAAAAATCGCAAAATAGCCGCAAAACACGACTCGTGTCCTAGCATAAACCTGTGTCCGAGCATCAAAACTACCGACACGCATCTTGACTTTTTCAAACAGCGCTGGCTCGCGCCGGGGTCAAGATGCGTGTACACGTGTACATGCATCTTGATAAACTTGCTTTTTGTATCTACACCACTCGCACACCACTTTTTCGAGCTCTTGATACACCAGTCCTCGTCCTCCATCTCGGGATCGTACCCTATCAATCAATCCTGAGCTCGTGGACTGCTTGGAAGCTCCACTGCTTTACACGGCATCGTGCAGAGGTGGGTCTTGCTGCTTCTCGCTCCTCCTCGCGCTGACCTTCGTGTGCCGCCCAGCTACGCCGCGCTGCCTGCCCCCGCCGACCTGGGCACGCGGGAGTTCTGCTGGCGCTGCTGGCTGTCGCCGCTCACGTGTCGTGGCTGGGCAGACCTCTCCCCATGCCCGCGTATCACGCTGCAGAGCCCGTTCGCGCTGGTGTCCGCCGACTTCGCCAAGCTGGCCACGTCGCTGAGTCTGCCCAAACTGGCGCTGGAGCAGCTGCCTCTTCTCGGTGATCGCAGGGCTTTCGGTGCTCGACAGAATTCGTCGCATCGAAATTCGACAGTCGCCCTCGTACTTAGCAAAGATGTAGCCATCCCAACGAAGAGGCGCGACAGTGTGGCACACAAAAGATATGGTCCGTCGTCTCACAAGAGATTTCGCGGACGACGAGAGCTCATAGCCAGCTGAGCGCGGAGCACGCCCAGAGCATCGACCGCCATGCGGCACCCTCTGCTAACAGCTTCCGTGTGGGCGGCACTGGCGGCCATCCACACTGCAAGCGCCGACGTGACGGTGCCGTCCGCCCCGCTCAACGTGGCGCTGGATGTACTGGGGCCCGACGCACTCACCGTCGCGTGGGAACCGCCTGCAACCGACGGTGGCTCGCCCGTGTCGGCCTATCTGGTCGAGTGGGACCCGGATCCGGGCGTCCGCGAGGTACAGGTGGTGCAGACAAGCGTTAACACGGGTGCCAACGAGGTGCAGACGGTGCAGACGTATGCAGACACAGTGAAGGAGAAGCAGCGCGTGACTACGAGCGCCACACCCGTGGCTGAGGTGCAGACCATCACGACGAGCGCAGCACCCGGAGAGTCGCTCGGTGGAGTGTTTACACTCGAGCTAGACACCACCGCGACAGGAGGGAGCGTGCAGCGCTCTGGAGTCATCGGATTCAATGCGCCGGCGTCGGGAGATCGATCAGGTGTGAAGGAGATCCTGAACGCGATGCAGAATATAGGACCCACTGGCGTGCAGAGCGTGCAGAAGTCGGCGGTCGATGCGCAAGGAGGCATCACCTGGACGGTCACATTCAGCACAGCAATGGGCAACGTCCCGCAGCTCACGCTCTCGAGCAGTTTTCTTACGGGTAGCGGTGCCAACGTGGTGCTGAGCACGCCGACGCAGGGAAATGTGATCGATGGAGGAGCTTTCACGCTGGCGTTTATGGGGAGCACGACAAAAGACCTCGCAGCGGACACCAGCGACGCAGAAATGCAGAAAGCACTCGAGGACCTCGCCTCCATCGAGTCGGTGGATGTCACTCGGGTTGGCCCAGACGTGCAGCATGGTTACTACTGGGACGTCACGTTTACAGGAGACTCCAACTCTGGCAACCTGCCGCTCATGACGGTGGCGTCCAAGTCGCTGAAAGGCGTAGGTGCAAACGTGGTGGTGACGGAGCAGACAGCAGGTAACCAGCTCAAGGGGTCGTTCAAATTGAAGTACAACTCGGCTCCTACCGCCGATCTACCATTCAACTGCAGCGCGGCGACCATGAAGACCGAGCTTGAGAAGCTGGGGACGGTAGGAACTTTGGACGTTGTGCGATCGGACAAGCCCGATCTGCAGGGCGGGTACACGTGGACGATCTCGTTCCTTACGTTGAAAGGCTCGCTCTCTCCGCTGGACCCTGTCATCACAAACCTCGGCGAGACTCGAACAGACGGCAAAGGGCCATCGATGGATGTCCGCGTCACGCGCACTCGCCCAGGAACCATCCAGACAGTACAGAGCATTCAGGTGACGACAGCACACCCAAACGTGGATAAGACCACAGCCTTCAAACTACAGACGACCTTCGCAGGACAGACGACCACGACAGGACCAATTCTCGCAAACCCTATGAATGACGGCACGTGCATGTCAACGCAGGCTGAAGTCCAGAAAATCGCCGTGACTACTGTGGATACAACCGCAGCCGGTGGAGACGCGATTGTGTCCAAGAAGACGGCGATTCAGTTGATCTACACGAGCAACTTGGAAGGCGGAGCGATCTCGAAGACTGGAGAGATCTTGGTGGACAAAGATGGCGATGGAGACTGTACCAAAGGTGCCACTAGCATCGCAGCTGAGCTGAACAAGCTGTCTGGTGTCGCCGGTCCTGTGACTGTGAGCTCGAGCGCTCTCCTTGCTACACACGAGTGTACGTGGCGAGTTACCTTCACAAACCAGCCAGGCAACGTCGTCCAGATGAAAGTGCTCGCAGCCTCGAGTGGCGCAGCTCCAGCGGCGACGGCCACTGTGGGAGACGATATCGTCACACTCAGCACCGTCACGGACGGGTCTATCAACCTCATCAAGACGGAGCTCGAGCGTTTGACGAACGTTGCGCAGGTTACAGTGACAGCCACAGCTGGGGCACACCAGACGTGTACTTGGCAAGTCACTTTTGATGGCAATGCGGGCAACCTGCCGCTGATGACGGTCTCAACTGACGGTGGAACCACATTCGGCTTGACGGAAACGATAGCCGGCGACGCGATCACCATCGCTGGCGTCACAGCCGGCACATCGGCCGTGCTGGGCGGCGTATTCGCACTCGAGTTCGAGGGCCAACGCACCGGTTACATGCCGTACGACGCCAGCGCTACCGTTGTCAAGACCCAGCTCGAAACCCTCTCGACGATAGGCGACGTGGCCGTCACGAGGTCCAACGCAGACCCGAACAACGGCTACGCCTGGACGGTTTCCTTCCTGAACAATTTTGGCGATCTGCAACCAATACGACCGGATGCACTGGCACTCACCGGCACCGCACCGAAGATCGACGTTACCGAGGTCACCAAGGGCGTGACACCGCCGTTCAACAGCAAAGACCCAGCGAACGGTGAGTCTGCGGTAGATCGTGGCTACTTTTTTTCCAGGGATTTGGTGTGCTGACAGTTAACGTTGCTTTTCGTGTCTGTAGGTCTCAGCTTCGACAGCGTCGTCGTGACGGATCTCAGCGACTTGTCCGTGACGGCCTACCATGTCGACGAGAACGTGCCCTTCTACTTCCGCGTATCATCTATCAACGCTGCAGGGCTCGGCGCCTCGTCGTTCTCGACGCCGCAGTATGCGATTCCTACAGCGCAAGTCCCGAGTGCGCCGGCCAACGTGTCGTTGACGGCGATTGACGGGACTACAGTGGCGGTGCGGCTGAATGCTCCAACGAATGACGGAGGGGCGTCGTTGGACTCGTATCGGGTCGAGTACGGCACGAGTCCGATCGTAGACGAGGTGCAGCAGGTCCGGCTGGTCGTTCCGGTGACAAATGAGGTCCAGGAGGTCAAAATCACAACAGATACGGAGGGGGAAGTGCAGCTCGTGCACTTGACGAGCACGTACACTAGTCCAGCCACGAGCGAGGTGCAGCAGGTGAACTGTGATGCAGACAGCAGTACGGGAGCGTTTACTCTCACGTTTGCAGGCGAGACGACAGCGCCGATCCAGGCGAGCGAGGCGTCAGCGGCGAAGATCAAGGCGACGATGGAGGAGCTGAACGCGATTACTACTGTTTCGGTGGCGTTTGACGCTGGCCAGACGAAAGCTTGCAGTCCATGCCCTGCCACGGGCTGCACGACAGGGTTCAAGGTGACGTTCACTGCAGTCGTGGGGTACCAAGGCGACATGCCGATGCTTGTGGCAGATACGTTTGATCTGGAGGGCAACCGCCGTGTTGACATCACCGAGGCCACAAAGGGTCAGGCACCAGCCAGTGGGACGTTCAAGCTGACCTACTTGCGAGGCAAGGACGCCGACACGGTGGCTCTTCAGTACAACGCCAACGCCGCCACCGTGCAAGCAGCGCTGGCCGCCTTGGACTCATTGATGACAGTCGTGGTGACGGACGGAACAAGCGCTTTACCTGCCAGCAACATCGCGAAGGGCGAACGTTTGTGGCGTGTAACTTTCCAGAACAGCGGGTACGTCCCCGACCTGTTGCTTCGATCGGCCAACAACTTCCTTCAGGGCAACGGGGCTGGCATTGTGGTTTATACACGAGGTGCGACCCCGTTTGGCGGTGTCCCGGCTTCCAGCGGTGGCAACCGAGTGTCGGGCTCCTTCCGACTGAGTCTGGGAGGCCACACAACGGACTTGATCGACCACGACGCGTCCGACACAACCGTCAAGAGTAAGCTGGAGGCCTTACCGAACATCGGTACCGTCGCAGTGACGCGCTCATCTCCGTCGCTGAAGAACGAGTACTCCTGGACCGTCACCTTCACGGCAAACCCGGGCAGCTACCCCATCGGGGCGGGAAACATTAAAACCCTGGTGGCAGACTCGACCAAGCTGGGGGGGACGAACAGCGTAGCAGGCGTGTCGGACGTCCAGCAAGGCTCTTTGCCCGTAGATGGCACGTTCCAGCTTTCCTATACTGCCGGCGTGGTCACTCAGACCACGGCAAACTTGTCTCCGTACGAGACCGGAGCTGGAATCCAGCAAGCCCTCCAAACGCTTCCGTTGATCGGCGGCGTGAGAGTCACGCGCCAAACGAACGTCGACGGCTACTCCTGGTTCGTCACTTTCAGCGGATGCCGATTGAACCCGGCGGTTTGCAACATCGGCGACGTGAACGCACTCACGGGAGTGATCCCGACGAACTTGATCGGCGGTCTTGGAGCGGCTGTCCCCACTGTTACCGTCACGGAGGTCGTCAAGGGTGTAGCACCAGCAAACACCATTCTCGTGACGGATCTGTCGGGAGGAGAGCCGTTCGAGACGCTCGTCTCGAGCCTCACGTATGGCACCAAGTACTTCACACGCGTCTACTTCCACAACGAGGTGAGCTTCGGCTACCGAGCGCTTTCCACACCAGAGTTCGTGACGACGAGAAACCTGCCGCCTGGAGCCCCGTGGCCCGTGACGCTCATGTCTTCGACGGCCACGTCGATTTCTGTGGCGTGGGAGGCACCGACCGTGAACGGCGGAGCGACAGTGAGCGGCTACGAGCTGTGGATCTCGGAATGGGCCGAGTCCTCGTACCGGAAAGTGTACGACCGACCGAACGATGCGGCCACGCTTCAAACGACCTTGCAGACGACGGCGGACAACGTGATCGAGTCCGCACACAAGTATCTCTTCAAGGTGCGAGCGGTCAACTTCTGCTCGTCGGAGAACACCAATGCCGCATGCTACGGAGCCTTCAGTGAGCCGGTGGAGTACACCGTACGAACGCCCACCGTCCCTGACCCTCCAGCCTCGTTGACTCGGGACTCTCGCACCACAATCAACGTCGTCAATGTAGTCAATGACGGCATCGCGTACGTCAATTGGGCGCCTCCAGCAGACAACGGCGGAGCGCCCGTGACCAGCTACAAGCTCTACATGGACGACGGAACAAGCGGGTGGGTGGAGAAGACACCGCTGACCGCCACATATTCCCACACGGTGACGGGGCTAACAGAGGGCAAAGTCTACCGCTTCTACGTCATCGCAGTGAACTCCGTTGGACCATCGGGACGCAGCTCCGTGCTGGCACTGGTTCTAGCCAATGTGCCCTTCGCCCCCAGCGCTCCGATGGTCACGGACGTGTCGGCGACGGCGATCAGTGTGGCGTGGCAGCCTCCGTCTTCCTGCACGTCGACACTCACGGGATGCAGCGGCTCGCCGTTGCTCGGCTACAAGTTGTGGCAGTTCGCCGGCGTGACGGCGAGCTATACGGCGTCAGGCTCGCCCGTGAACTTTGAGATCCAACGCATCCAGACGACCATGAACACCCCCGTGCCTGAAATCCAGAGCGTCGCCGTCTTGGGCGCGTCGGGCAAGTTCAAGCTATACGTGAACTCAAAGACGACGGCGCTTCTGTCTGCAAGTGCCACCGATCTGGAGGTGAAGGCCGCTGTTGCAGCCTGTGGAGTGAGTCCTACCGATGTGACGCATACGTCGGCAGCCACAGGACTCACCTGGACTGTCACTTTCGGGTTGGCGGATGGCCCACTAGCGCTCATGGTCGTCGTTCCTGACCAGCTCGTTGACACAGTATCTTCGAAAGCGTACTCGACGTCCGTGACGAGGGTGCAAACAGGCTCCACTGCGCTTGCAGGCGACTTCACCGTCTCGTTTCGCGGTTTTGAAACGGGGCATCTTCCCGTGACGACGTCGGATACGGAGATGAAGCGACACCTGGAGAACCTACCGTCCATCGGCATCGTGTCTGTGACAACCACCGCAGGAGCAAGCAACGCCAAGATTTGGGACGTGAGTTTCTTGACGGAGCTCGGTGATCTGCCACTGATGAAGGTGACAAGCGGGAGACTCACGGGCGGCAACCCGACCATCAAAGTGACGACAACACAAGAAGGAACGCCCGGACGAGTCGTGCACGATGGCTCGACTTCTCCAGATATCATGAGCTTCAAGTCGACGAACCTGGTGTCGGACACGTTGTACGCGTTTGTCGCGGTGGCTATCAACGCTGCCGGCGAAGGATACGGTGGAGTATCGACGCCCGCCGTCGCTGCATCACCTGGAGCTGCCAGCAGCTACACACAGGCGTACGGACCTGCGCTGCTACAAGGAATGGCCGGCATCGTGTACGAGGTGCAAAGTGTCAAGACTAACGGCCTGGCGGCGAGCACGTTTACACTGAAGTGGGGAGCGTCGAGTTCCTCTTCGGCTATTGGCACAGCAACGACTGCGAGCGCCCTTGAAGCGCTGCTCATTCCGAGCTTGGGCGCTGTCCAGGTGTCTCGCGCAGACCTCAACGGAGCGGACTGCGTGTGGTACATCACCTTCACCTCCATCGTCGGCGACGTTCCTCTGTTAGTTTCAAGTGATTCGACCCACGTTAAGATCGAGGAGTTCGTGCGTGGCGAGGCGAATGAGTTCACGATCGCCCCTCGAAAGGCGTCCAAAGACGTCGTGACGTACGCCACGCTGCCCGCCAACTTCCAAGGGAAGGACCGCTTCTGGACTGAGCTTTGGGCGACGCCCCCGTCGGTCGTGGACGGCACGCACGAGTTCGTTTCGGACGGAGGCTTGGCCGTGTACAACCCGGTCGCGTACGAAATTCAGACGCTGACGATCGATGGCCAGGTTGGCACGTTCAAGTTGAAGCTGGACACGATCAGCGCTCGTCTCGGCGGCGTGGCATCGACGACGGCAGATCTGGATGCGGCCGTTCTGAAGGCTGCATCGGACGCCAAGGCAGCAGACCTATTCAAAACGAACTTGGAGACGCTCACGAATGTTGAAAGTGTGCAGGTCTCGCGAGTCACGAACACAGGTCCGACGTCATGGACGTACTCCGTCACCTTCGTGACGGACCTGTGCGATCTGCCGCCACTGCAGCTCCTCGGCGACACGGCATTCATGACCTCCGACACGTTACTTACCGCAACTCCTGCGCCGTTTACTGAGTTCCAGAAAGGCGTGTGCGAAGTGCAGACGGTGACGACGTCGGCCAGTGTCGAGTCTACCGCCGGCGTTCAATCGATCTCCACGTGGCTTGATGTTTCAGCTGCACCGACGGCGTTAGGCGGGTCGTTCACGCTGACGTTTGGTGGCATGGGCGACGTCACCGTCCCCTTCGACGCCACCGACGCGGCGATGAAAGCATTGCTGGAATCGCTTGACGGCATCGACTACGTCACAGTCACCATGAACGACGCTGACTACGGATCGCCGACCGCCACGACGGGACTGCAGACGTGGATCGTGACGTTCAACGAGATCATGGGGAGTGTACCGGACATCACGGTCAAGTCCACCGCTGCTCTAACCGGACATGCAGCCACCGTCATCGTCAAGGAAGTGAGACGGATGGGGTTGTCGCTGGGAGGAACGTTTGTGCTGAATTTCATGGGCGGCACGACGCACAACTTGCCGTTCGACATCGAAGCAGACGAGCTGAAGGAGGAACTCGAGACGGCACTGAGCAACGTGCGAGAAGTGGACGTCCGGAAGGAGGAGCGCTACAACGGCAACCGCTGGACCATCTCGTTCACCAAGAATTTGGGCGACTTGCCTTTGCTAGAAGCGTATCCGGTGGCGTACGAGATCCAGGAGATCACGACGCTCGGAGGTTCTCCTACGCCTCTGGAAGGGACGTTCACACTGTCATTTCTGAACGAGCGCACGGCGCCGATCGCCTACGACGCGACGGATGCGACCATGAAGCTCGCGATCCAGGCGATGCCGTCGGTCGGGCTCGTCGACGTTTCGCGTACGGACCAGCTTGACCCAGGGAACCGCTTCTCCTGGCAAGTGACGTTCCGGTCTCAGCTCGGAAACATCGGTAACCTCGTGGCCGACGCGTCCGGACTCACCGGGAGCTTCCCCGACGTGAGTGTGACTGAGAAGCAGCCGGGGAACGAGCAATCGCTCACGGGCCAGTTCCCTCAACTCGCGGTTTTCAAGAAGGAGAGCGGACTGCCAAGTTACACGGCGAGGTACATTCCGTACGAGGCCGCAGACAGCTACTCGTTGTCGGTGCAGCAACTCCTGTCCGGTGGTCTGATGGCGCTGTACTTCGACAACTTCTGGATGCAGGACGAGCCCGTGATCTTGCGAGTGGACCCGCAGCTCAACTTCGACTGGGGCCAAGGCGCCGTCACCAACTACGGCAGGGACTACATCAGCATCCGCTGGTTCGGCAAACTCGCCGTGCCAGCTACAGACACGTACGTGTTCTACGTCTCGTCCAGTGAAGGCGTGCGTATCTGGCTCAACCACGCGCTTCGTGTGGACACTTGGGAGGACGCAGAAGACAACGAAGGAACGCTGGAAAACTTCCACGAGCCCCTGAAAGCAGGAACGTTCTACGACTTGCGGATCGAGTACCACGAAGCCACGGGGGCCGCGTCGTTCAGCTTGGCCTGGAGCTCGTCGTATCTGTCCATGGCACTCGTGCCCAGCAGCGCACTGTTCCATGGCGAACACATCGCCGGCAGTCCGTTCCCGATCGCAGTGACGCCAGGAGCCACCGATTTCCCGTACACAACGGCCTTCGGCAGCGGACTAGCGACCGCCACGGCTGGGGTGATGGCGCAGCTCACGATTCAAGCCAAGGACCAGAACGGCAACAACAAAACGATCGACGGCGACGAATTTGACGTCGCTATCACGGGGACAGCCGCAAGCTCAGCCAACGGCGTGAAGCTAGCGCCGTTCGAGGAGCCTAAGTACATTGGCCAGGGACAGTACCAGGTGCGGTACTTGCCCTCGGTTAGTGGCGCGTACACGATCTCGGTGCAGACAGTGAACGGCATCGACATTTACTGCGGGTTGGGGAAGCTAAACAAGTGCAGCCCCTTCTCTCTGACGGTTCTTCCTGGCCCTGCGACGCCGCACACGAGCCAAGCGCTTGGTAACACTGCAGCGACCAAGTACGGGGTGATCGACGGTCTCGTTGAAGCTGTGGCAGGACTCGTGTCCAACTTTACCATCCAAGCTCGTGACACGTACGCTAATCCTGCGGACGCCAACGACGTTTTCGAGACCAAGATGACGCTTCAAGGGGACAGCACGGTGCGGTACCGCAGCAACGTGCTCGTTCCAGGCGCCTTGGGCCTGTATTACGTGGAGTACTCGATTCCTCGAGCCGGACAGTACAACATCCAGACTTACCTGAACGACGTGCCGATCCTCATGTGTCCGGGCGGCGTGACTTGTCTACCGTTAAACACTCCAGCGGTGCTCACAGTCGTGCACAGTTCCCTGCACGGTCCGAGTTGTACAGTGGATGACACGGCTACGGGGGCGTTGAGCGCTGCTACAAGCGGCCATGAAACCTCCTTCACGATATCTTCTCGTGATACGTTCGGCAACTTGCGAAAAGGCGATCGCACTACGTATTCCCTCACAACGGGAGACGGCCGATCGGACGCTTTCCTCGTCACGTTTAGTGGGGACAGTGAGGTCTTCCGCACGTCCACGGCTGTGCAGACGCTCACAAGCACCAACAACGCCAACGTCGGGTACTTCAAACTGTCGTTTGGCAAGTTCAGGAAGCAGCTCTGCCCGCTCTGCGTGACGACGCTTGCTGGGGACGCTCTGACCGTGAACACCGACCTTGTGGGGATTCTCCTTCCAGGAGCGAAGTTCGTCGTGCAGGAGTGCATCTTCACAACAGTCAGTGTGACATCGACGACGGTGACGGTGGACACCCACCATGGCTGCGCTGCCTTCAGCTCGAAGCAGTTCGCACTTCAGATCGCAGCCTCGACTGCTGCGGCGAGTGAAGCGCTGACGCCGTTGATCCGTCAAGACGTCAGTGCGTCTGGGTTGCGAACGATTCTTGAAGACTTACACGAAGGTGCGGAGGTGGCCGTCACTCGCTCGACGGTCGGCAGTGGCTACCAGTGGAAGGTGACGTTCCTGTCCAACTTGCTGGAGTGGAGTGAAGCGCACCTTGCGGTGGAGTATCCGAACGGCTTCGCTTCCAGTCTGTACGCGAACCCGCTGCAAGTTGCGTACACAGCGGCGGCAGGCGTTTACACCGTGCGGTACACGCCTCACTACGCCGGAACGTACTCGGTGGCGATCACCACTTGGGACCGAGAGACGCACGTGAAGGGCAGTCCGTTTACAGTTCAAGTGGCAGACGATGCGACTCATGGTCCGAGCGCTTTGGCAGCGACGGGGGATTGGAGAGCAGAGAACTACAGCTTAGCAGCTCAGCAAATGGTGATCGAAGCGGGGAAGCCGCTCTTCTTCCAGGTTCAGCTGAAGGACACGCGCCGACTCGAGGAGCAGGCCATTCGACTGCGAGCTGTCGTGCTAGCTCCGCAGTCAGAAGTGCAGCGGGTGTTTGTGGTCGCGACGCCTTTCACGCTGAGCTTTCGTGGGTCTCCATTCGTGTCCGTGTCGCTCCCTATCAGCAGCTCGTTTGCAAGTATCAAAGCCGCTCTGGAAACGCTCAGCACCATTGCAACAGGAGGTGTGATCGTCACTCCCGAGAACGCAGCAGATGCCTCCGTGGCGGTGAATAGCGCCTTCCTAGTCACGTTCACGAAAGAGACCGGAAGCTTGCCGCTGCTGGTGAGTCCTAGCGCTGAAGCTACCGTGACACGCGTCACGAGCGGCGTCGTGTCCATTCGACAAGAAACCCAAATATTGACGTGCACCTCCGTTGCGCAAGCAGGATCATTCTCGGTTTCGTTTAAAGGAGGAGCAGCCGTGGGTGTGGCGGCGACCGATACACTGGCGACACTAGCTACGACGCTTTCCACTCTTGTGGGGGGCTCAGTGTCTGTGGCGGCGGAAGTTGCAACTCAAACGACAGTGTGTGCTGTGGCCCCAGCGTCGAGGCTGTTCATCACCTTCACTGGGCTCCTCGGGGACGTCGCACCGCTGGCGTACACGAAGCCGGTTGGGTCCCAGCTAACGCTGGCGAGTGAGGACAACACGGCCAACTCGGTGAGTGGCATTTATCCTGCTTGGGGCACCTTCAAGCTCGCTCTTCCTGGAAGCAGCGAAACAACGGTGGACATTCCCTTCGACGCGTCGAGTTCGGACGTGGAAGCTGCGTTGGAGACGCTGTCGCTAGTGGATCAAGTCACAGTAACTCGCGACTGGTTTGACGTTTCAACGGAGAAGGCAAACGCCAAGCTCGTGACGTTGGCTCAGTGGACTGTGACGTTCGTTGGCCACTCGGGGAACATGCCCGCGCTCGTTCCAGATTACTCGGGCATGTCCATGCACGACGACGGCCAGCACAAACCATTCGTGGAGACCGTCGAGCTTGTACGGGGATCAGTGGGCAACGATCGCTCCGTCACCACAAGCGACACGTTGGTGACAATGACGACGACCTTGGAGAACCCTGGCGTGCAGGAGGTTCAGAAACTGTTGTGCCGCGGCGATCAAGCTTTCACGCTGAAGTACGCAGGCGTGAGCTCCTTCATCGCTCCAGGCTCGTCGCTCACCGAACTTGAGGCGATTCTGAAGGCGATTCCCGTGGGCGTTCAGCTTTACGCGACGCTGGACGGCGTGCGACGACCGGCAGCCGAGCTCTCGACTGCGTCGATGTTCGTTCCAGTCTGCAGCGTGGCGAACCCGATCGAGATCGAGATCGTTTTCAAGACACCAGCCGACGTGCCCTTGCTCGCGTGGACGGCGACTACCAGCCCCACATCACCGACCAGCAACGACGTGTACGTCACGGAGACGGTGAAGGGCGTCGCTCCGAGCGAAAGGCCGATTCAGATCTCCAACAAGGAGGTTCAGACACTGCAGTGCCAAGTCACGGCGGCTGCGGCAGCTACCGCGTCGTTCGATCTCTCGTTTGCTGGGGAGTGGATCACTGTCAAGGCGAACACAGTGCTCAGCGCGCTCCAAACGCAGCTCAATGGCATGGCGAGCATCTCCCGCGTTGGTGGCGTAGTCGTCCCAAGCTCGGCCGCTCAAGTCTGCACAGACCCAGCGAGCTCAGTCGACATCACGTTCAACAAGGTGGGCGACCAGCCCTTGATTGTGATCTCTCAAGCTCGCGTTGGTATCTTGGTGGCGGACATCAAGGAAACCACCAAAGGCCTGGACTCGCTGGTCTATGATGGCTCGCATCAAGGACTGTTCAACGTGACGGCCACTCCCATCGTCAGCGGAACGTACGCGCTCGGTGTAAAGGTGCTGAGCCAGGCGACATTCTGTCCGCCGACGTTCCAAGTCCGGCCGACACTTGCGAGCGGAGCGACCAGCACGCACACAGCGCCGGCAGTGGTGACGCAGGGCATCGCGGAATGGTTCACTGTTCAAGCCATCGACAAGTTCAACAACCTCCTCGAGTCAAGCACCGAGTTGGGCCCCGCTGCGTTCGTGGCGCGTCTGGCTGGGCCTCCAGCTGACGACTTGTCTGCGGGTCAAGGCGAAGGGTACGCTGTGACGGTGTCGGAGTCGCAGCCCAACACGAACGGCAAGTTCTCGCTCAGCTTCCTGCCGCAACGCGCCGGCATCTACACGTTGTCGTTGGTTCGACGTCAGGCCGGCGGACTGTGGGCAACGTACTTCTCGACTGCTGATTTCGCAGACAACTATCTTAGCCGCCAAGACGCGATGGTCTCGTTCCAGTGGGGGGAGACATCGCCACTGGGCGACCCGTTCCCGAACAAGAACTACTCGATCCGGTGGAAAGGTGAGCTGCGCGCTGTCGTCTCCGGTCAGCACGTGTTCACTCTGCGTGCCGACAATGCCGTGCAGCTTGTCGTCGATGGGAAAGTCCTGCTGGATCTTTTCACCCCACTGGTGGTGTCTTCAGGTGCCAGCAAGTTTGAGTCTCTTGCGATTGATCTCGAGGAGGGCGAGTTCTACGACGTGCAGATCAGCTATCGCACGAAGGACGCACAGTCGTTCGTGAACCTCGAATGGAGCTGCAAAGCTGCAGGCTTGGCGCGGTCAGCGGTACCGTCCGAGTCTCTCTTCACGTCCACTGCACTCATGAACACGCCGTTCACCATTCAGACTTACCCCGGCACCATCAACTCTACGCAAGTGCGGAACTCGTTCGACGGGTTCATGACGACAAACGTGAGCGACAAGCCGATCGTGGTCAAGGCACTAGACCCGATCACTTTCGTGCTGGAATCTCACGATACCTTTGGCAACCGGCGCTTCCACAGCGGCAGCGACTCCTTTGAAGTCTCTATGATCGGTGTGGATGGCTGGGCGCTTAGCGGCCGGATCAACGACGTCATCTCCGGCTCGGCCATTCAGCTGGCTCCGACGTACATCTGCAAGGCTTGTGCGGTCAGCTTCGTGGACAACACGCGGACACTCACGCTGAATGTGGACGTCGCTAGTCAACTGGAAACCGGGGTGCGCTTCCGTGTGATCGACGCTAACAGCGGCACTTTGGCCCGTCGTCAGGACTGCTTCTTTACGACGGAGAAAGTGACGGGGTCGTACACGTCCAGTACTGTCGCCGTCGTGGTCGTTGCCGCGAACGAATGCGACGCATTTGCCGGCGCTCAGTTCGACGTGTCAGCCATTGCGCCGACCGATTGGGTGTACCTTGGCACATGCTCCGTTGTCCAGGGCTCGAGCACCGTTAGTTCCTGCAGCGGCAACTTCCCGTTGGTGCGTGGGGACCAGATCGCGGTCGGTCGTGAAGTCCACCAAGTCCACTACACATCGGGGTTGCTGGACGGCACGAATGTTCCGTTGCAGGACGTTTATCGAGGAGCTTCGAGCGCCTTCGTGCCTGTGTTCAAGGCTGGAATCACCACTGGCCGACACACGGTGGCGATGGTGCCGTACGTGAAAGGCCTGTACAAGCTCAGCGTGCGACTGCCGGCGATCGATGCTGTGCACGCCGTCATAACCCAGGCGGATTCAAATCTCGGAGGCACGTTCTTCCTGTCGGTGGCGGAGAAGACGACGATCGCGCTAAGCTTCGCCGCATTGGACACCGATGTGAAGGCAGCGCTTGAAGCCCTCTCGACCGTCGGAGCGGGCAATGTGGCCACCTCTCGGTCGTGCACTACCCCGTCGGCGGCTCAAGGCTGTCGCTGGCTGGTGACGTTCAAGCACCTGACAGAGGCGGTCGCGTTGAGTCTCACAGCCTCGTACAACGGAATTCTGACCGGAAACAACGCTGTAGTCTCCATCCGTACGTTGACGCAGCCACGGGCGGCGCAGATGATCAATGGGTTCCCGAAGAACGTCCGGGTATTGCCCGGTGCCATGAATCCGAGTGTGAGCACCGCGTACGGCCCTGGTCTGTACGCTGCGACGTCTGGCCTGCTGGCCTCGTTCTTCGTCCAAATGAAGGACACGCACGGCAACAACCAAGAGAGCGACAGCGACGCGGTGCAAGTGCAGATCTTCCCGTCAGGTACGTCGTACCTGTCTTCGCGAGTCGCCCAGGTGTCGAGCGTTGCGTACGTGTCGGAAGGGCTGTACAACATCTCGTACACGCCGGTGCTGTCGGGGCAGCACACGGTTGTCGTCACGGCTCAAACTGCGCCGGAGGTTCACAAGGTCTCGTCATCCTTTGCGCTGCCTGGAACTAGTCGCGGAGGGACATTCGCACTGCGTTTGTTCGGTCAGACAACCGCTCCACTCGTGTTCGAAGCCAACGCGACAGACGTGCAGCGTGCACTACTCAATCTACCGGTGTTCGCAGAGAATGAGACGACATCCGCTTCGGCACTGAAGACGGCGATCGGCGTGACAAGAGCGATCAACGGCCAGAACGGCTTCGACTACCTCATCACGTACACGAGACTCCCGCCACATTTGGAGCTGGAGCTGGTGCAGACGGTGAACAATCTCTACAGCGGCGATGGAGCAGGAGGCGCGACGTTGACCGCCACGCTGGAGACACAGCAATCCCGTGAACACGTCAAGACCTCGGTGAATCTAGGCCAGCCCATCGTGAACGAGGAGCAGGTCGTGAGGCTCGCGTCGACGGCGTCGATCACGGGCGGCCAGTTCCAACTCAACTTTGGGGCACACACGACAGACCTCATTGCCTTCAACGATCCTGCTGTGACGGTGGAGACGCTGCTGAACCAGTTGCCGTCCATTGGCAAGAACGGCGTAAGCGTGAGTCTCACCACCAGCACTGCGACATTGCGCGAGTGGACCGTCACGTTCCTGGGAGCGACACCCGGGACGCCGCAGACTGCGTTCTGGAGCTCTGCGTCGTACACGCCGAACCGCTTGGTGCGGCACTCTGACCTCGTCGGCAACATGCCAGCGTTGACGCCGTCCACTGTGAATACGCTCGTGTCTACGGCCTCAGTGACGGTCTCCGTCACTTCCAGCTTGAATGGTGTGAGTCCATTCACGGCGATGGTGGCGCACGGAGCTCTCGTCCCGGCGCAAAGCACAGCGGTGGACGGCAGCACTCCGTTCAAACCTGGGTCGATCAACGTTGTGGGGCAGGATGGCCTTCACACGGGCAGGTTCCACTCGCGATCAACTTTCATCATCGAGGCGCGCGATATCAACGGAAACCTGTTAGACGGCACCGGAGGAGGCTACACCGGCGCTCCGCAGCCTGAAGTCCAGCTTGTCGAGACGTACAGCTCTGCTGGAGCAGGAAACAAGCTCACGGGGACCTTTGCTCTAGTCCTGAACGGCCAGAAGACTGCCGCACTGCCTGCGAACGCAGGGATCCACGAGGTTGAAGCCGCACTGGAAGCTCTCGATGCACTCAGTGGGTTTATGACGGTGGACACGCCGGACGTACAGACTCCGGTGGGTCCGGGAACGACGATCGCGACGAAGACGTCGAATGTCCTGACGACGTCGGCGAGTTTCATGGCGGACTTCGTGACAGGGGACTGGATCCGCGTTGGCTCGTTGAACGGCCCAGTCTTCTCCATCACGGCGATCACCGCTACAAGCATCACGCTGTCGGGCATCTACCAAGGCGCCTCGAACAACGCAGCCAACGTCTACAAGCAAAGCGACCCTGGGGTTGGTTACACGTACCGAGTGCAGTTCGCCGCAGAGCTGGGAGACGTGCCGTCACTGGTGGTTGACACGGCCAAGCTAGGCGGAGGCACTGGGACGGGGAAGGCGAAGGTGACGGCATGCGATTACCTACGTACACAGCAGCTTCAGAGCACGGCGGCTTCACAGATCAGCGGCACTTTCTCGCTGTCATTCCGTGACAGTACGACGCCCATGCTGCCTTGGAACGTGAACTCCAACGTGTTGCAGGAAGCTCTGTTAGCGTTAGTTGGAATCCACGCTGCAGCAGTGAGTCCTCGCGTAGCTGGGACGAATGGCGGGTTCACGTGGCAGATCACGCTCGTGTCGACGGAGCCTCGTGACGACAAGGACCTCGAGCTGCTCTACGCAGAAGGGTACTTGCTGGTCGGCAAGCAGGCTCGCATCGAGGTGAAGCCCACCTGTCCAGCCACTAGGACGAGAGAAAGCGTCGATGTTCAAGCTGTCAGCGGACGCGAAGGACACGCGTTTGTGCCGGTGCTGCGTGGTGCATCGACGGTTGTTGCCGACGTCAGTTACCTGGGTGGCGCCACGTACAAGGCCATCTACGACACGCCCCGAGAAGCCACGTACTCCTTGGATGTGCGCTACGTGGCGCCTCGAGGCTTGATGGGCAGCTACTTTGACAACCGCTGGCTGTACGGCACGCCGTCGCTCGAACGTGTGGACCCGCAGATCGATTTCGCGTGGAAAGAGGACCGCATCACCCCCACAAGTCGAGAGCACGTGAGTGTCCGCTGGCAAGGGTACATCAAGCCGTCGTTCAGCGAGGACTTCGTGTTCTTCGTGCGGGTGAACGACGGCGCTCGCCTTTGGATCGAGAACCAGCAGGTGATCGACCAGTACGACTACGACGTCGAGAGTTTGGCGGCCGTCGAGTTTGAGGCCAACACGTCCGTGGCGCTGATCAAGGACCGACTGACGGAGATCACGCTCGAGTACCGCGAGAACTCCGGCGTAGCCTCGGTCTCGCTGTTGTGGGCGTCTCATACGCAGCCCAAGGGTGTGGTGCCGAGTGCGCGGCTCTTTCATCGGTCGGACGCGATCATGCAGAGCCCGTTCACAGTCAAGACGCAGGGCTCCAAGCCTTCGCCACCAATGAATATCAGTTTGAGTATCAGTGCTTTCGATGCACTCACAGTGCACTTTGACGCCCCCGACGACGACGGCGGAGCGCCAGTGACCAGATACCAAGTCGAGTGGTGGACGTACGGCGCGTACGGCTCCCCCGAGGTGCAGGTCGTGAAGATTGCAACGACCAACACGGGCGGAACGTTCACGTTATCGCTTGGCGGTGGCCAAGTCACCGGTCCATTGTCCGCCACCGCTTTGTATTCCGATGTGGAAGCTGCGCTTGAGGCGCTCGATGGCGCTGGAGATGTGACGGTGACGTTAGCGACCTCCGCCAACTCTCGAGACTACAAGATCACGTTCACCTCGTGTGTCACAACGTTGCTAGCGATTGGGGTGGACACATCGCAGCTTACGGGCTCAAAGGCTGCTGTTGTATGCGCCAAGGGTGCAGTGACGCCTCTGGCCAACGGCATGGAGTGCACAGCGCCGGAAAGCACAACCAGCTCGGCGTCTTTGCTCAGCTCTGCGAACTTCGCGCCTCCCGACGTGGCCAAGCGCGGAGACGCGTACACGTTCCGCATTTCCGGTCTCACTCAAGCAGCAGCTGACGTTGCGCCGAACAAACCTGGCGAGGTGGGCGGTGCGAACGGCCCGGGCTTTTCCGTCCGCGTGCTCGCCAAGAACTCGGCTGGTTACGGTCTCCCGAGCGCTACAGCTTCTCTGAAACCCATGGCGGTGCCTGCAGCCCCGACGAACGTCGCGTTGCGTCTCGTTGCCGGATCATCGACGAGTCTTCGTCTGTGGTGGGATAAACCGAACACCGACAACGCTGCCGTCGTCACGAACTACGTGGTGGAGTGGCGTCGTCTTGATCAACCAGGCAGCAGTTCGAGCTCCGACGCTTTCAGTAGCTTCCGAGAATCCCCGGGGTTCTTCCTAGCCGCGCACCCCACGTCGCTGCGGTTCAAGTACACCGTCACTAAGCTCGTTGCTGGCGCCGCGTACGCTGTACAAGTGCGAGCCGAGAACGTCATGGGCGTCGGACCGATCGGCCAAGCTATGCCGTCGTTCGACGTGCCACGCAGCAAACCAGCGCCGCTGCCCGAAGGAACCGGCGGCGGCGTGGCGTTGAATGTAAGACCGGCGTCGTCGGCGATAACCACAGGATCATCGAGCACTTCACTTCTGCTCTCGTGGCTTCCGGTTGCTCCTGCCGATACGCATGGAGCTGCCGTCACGAGCTACGTCGTGGACTGGTTCCAGCCGCAGAGTGCCGACACCTCGCCGTACGAAGTCCAGGTGATTGAAATCACGGGCACCGGCACGTTGGCTGGCACGTTCCGTGTCAAGTACAGCGATGCTTACACTGAGCCGCTCCCTGTAGACGTGACTGAAGCTGAAATGGAGGACAGTTTGGAGTCGCTGCCGGCTTTACGTAGTGTGGAGGTGGAGCGAACGACGGTGACCGGAGGGTTCCAGTGGGCCGTGACGTTCATGTCGGAAGCGCCGGCGGTCTTGGGGAAGATGTTGGCGATCGATTCAACCAAACTTACAGCTACGACGCTGTCCGTGGATGTGGGCGCGCAGCTTGATACTGCGCACACCAACAGCAAGGCCGTTTCGGTGACGGCAGTGCAAGGCTCCGCACAAGTGACGAGCACAGACGCAGACGCCTTGACTGCTCAGGTGGACATGCACCTCTCGATCTCGCAACCCGGCGTGGTGACAGGAGTCTGGCGAGTGGTGAGCGTGTCGGTTACTGGCCCAACTGCGACGTTAACGCTGTCGGCGAACTTTCCCGGAGCGAGCGGAACGTACGCGTCGAAGCTGGGCTGGACTGTCCCGGGAGTCCTGCCGATCGATTATCACTCGAAGGTCATCCTGACTACAACAACCGAGGGCTCGGAGCAGTCGTACGCCCTAGTTCTCGACGCGTTGCCGCCTGGAACAGCCTACTCTGCTCGTGTGAGCGCCTGCAATTCACTTGGTTGCAATGCTCCGACGGTGGCGATGCCGCTGACTCTGGCGGCTCCGAAGCAGAAAGCCGCAACGCCTCGGGATGTTGCGCTATTCAGTGACAGTGCGTCTACCCTTCGCGTGCGCTGGAGACACCCGTCGAGTGACGGCGGGGACGTGATAACGCACTACCGCGTGGAATGGGATCCCACGCCGACCTTCGACTCGGGCGAGAATCTTGTTGGCGAGAGCTCGAGAGGGAGTTCGCTCGGCTACGAGCGTAAAGCGGTGGTGAATCCAGGCGTGGACTGCTTGTTGACCCCGTGTGAGACTGTCATCGGCTCCCTGGTGCGCGGCACGCCGTACTACGTCCGCGTGTACGCGTACAATTCCTTCGGCTACTCGATCGAAGCTGGGTATCCTGTGGTGCCTGGCTTTGGTGTCCCCAAGACGCTTCCAGAGCCTCCGTCTCGTGTTCTTCTTTCACCGACAAAGTCTCAAGCAGCTCGAGGCCTCACTGTGGCGTTCAACACGTCGAGCGAGAGCTTTGACGATGGCGGGGCCGACGTCACGCAGTACCAAATCGAGTGGGACGTCATGGACCTCAATGCCG
This sequence comes from Phytophthora chlamydospora, assembly GCA_012295415.1. NCBI lineage: Eukaryota > Oomycota > Peronosporomycetes > Peronosporales > Peronosporaceae > Phytophthora > Phytophthora chlamydospora. The sequence continues at coordinate 16,928 of JAABLK010000216.1, read as the reverse complement.
TCATCCCCGACGTTGTAGCTGGCGTCGTGGCTAGCAAGACGGCGGCAATCATCTCGAGTGAAGTGATTAACGAGGTGCTTTTCGCCGAGTACACGACGCAGATGCTGCTCCTATCGGCGACAGCGTACGACGTGCGTGGATCCTTCCGCTTGTCGTTCATAAATTCGGTGACATCTAGTCTGCCCTGGGATAGCTCGTCGGACGCGTTGACGGACGCACTCGAGGCCCTCCCGACTGTGGGCCAAGTGCGCATTCGTCGCGTTGCTGCTGGCTACGGTTTCGCGTGGTTCGTCACGTTCCTGACGGCGCCGTTCAAGGCTGACACATCGATCGGCGGCGGCGTCTACGGTGACGTTCCTCTGCTCAAAGTCTCGACGGATAGCAGTCAGCTCCTCGCTGCATTCAGTACTTCGCAGACGGCGTCGGTGTCTTTGACTGGCACCGGTGCCAAGCTCGCGACAGCTACGATCATCCGAGCTTTCAATGGCTTCGAGCAGCAGGTCGTGACGGTCATGACAAGTGCAGGCGCCCTCGGCGGCTCCTTCCGACTGAGTTACGACCAGCAACAGACATCGTCCATCCCTTCGAATGCAAGCGCTTCAGCTGTGAAGCAGGCGCTCACGCAGATCAAGGGCGAGGAAGAACTGGTGGGCGATGTCGACGTGTACAAGCGGGCGAGCGCCACCCCGACAGGGTTCGTCTACACGATCGTGTATAAGTCACGGCTCGGACCGAATCACCCGCTCGTGAACTGCATCGGTACAGACCTGACAAGCTCCTTGGCGACTGCCACAACGTCCTGTACTACTATACGCGCCCAAGGTGGTGGGCTTCCTGCCATGGGCAGCGATCTGTACGGCGTTGCAGTCGTCAATAAGACTGATCTAGTCATCGACGAAGACGGCGTGGCCCGGTACGACGCTCTCGGTCTTCAACTTGGCGTCGGGTATCACGTTCGAGTATCGGCGTGGAATGGCGTGGGCAACATCTTCGGCGAGACTCAGGCCTCTACACCTGCTCGTTTCGTGGTGCAGACGCCGCCTGACTCGCCTCGAGACGTGAATGTCGAGGCGCAGTCTCCAACCGAGTTGCTAGTGTCGTGGACGCAGCCTCTGAGCACCGGAGGCAGCCCTATCTCGAACTACACTGTGCAGGTCGCCGCTCGACGGGGAATCGCCGAGCAGCAGCTCATCAGCGCGGACAGCTCTCTGGGCGACTTATCCCAGCGTCGACTGGCCATCAAGCTCCGTATCGGCGACCAACTGGGGTCGATCACCGTCCGGGGCAACGCGTCGAGCGATGAAATGCGCACCGCACTCGCCACCTCGGTGTCGATTCCAGGGGCCATTGCAAGCGTGAGTCGCAACACTGTCGGCATCTTCACGGGCTACGGCTACGAATGGGTCGTCACCTTCAGCGACTCGATGGGCGACGTCCCGATGCTTGAGCTAGTAGAAGAGAGCTACGACAACTCGGACAGCTCACCGGAGTTTGTTTCGGCGCTGACACTGAGCGTGACAGAGCTGGTGAAGGGAAGCGTGGATGGCAACAGCATGAGCTCGTCTGCGGTCACCACTGTGGTCGCGACGCCGCAGCACGAAGTTCAGCGGATCTTCGTCTACAGCGGGTCTCCTGTGGACCTCGGTGGCTCAGTGATGCTAAGTGTCGGCAGTGAGTCGACGCCTGCAATCGCAGTGAGTGCGACGGCGGAAGACGTCCGAGTGGCGTTAGAAGGACTGTCCACAGTCGGCGAGGTGTCTGTGAGCATGACGGACGAAGTCATCGAGCGGTACACGTTCCCAGCGGCCCGCTATGGCGTGTACTGGGACGTGACGTTCATCAGTTCCGGAGACGACCTGCCGCTGCTGGGTGTGCGGACCGATTCCACGCTGACTTTCGCTCTAAAGGCGTGTGGCGGCACTTTGTCGGGCGTCACTCCATGCGTTGAGGTCTTTGAGCTCGTACAAGGCGGGTTGGAGTCTCATTTGACGCTCAACAATCTCAGTAACACTACCAACTATGTCGTGCGCGTGGCGACCTCCAACGCAGAGTTCACAAGCAAGTTTGTGACCGCTCCAGGCGCCTTTCAGCCTTCATCTCGACCCCCCGCAGAAGTACAGAAGGCTCAAGTAGCTCCACTTGCAGCGGATCAGTTGGGTGTGTCGTGGCAGGCCCCCGTTGACAATGGCGGCGCTTCTATCGTTCACTACAAGGTGCAATGGGACGTCAGTGCGAGGTTCGACCTGCAGAGTATCTTCTCGGGCTCCGACGTGGTTCTTGTTGGAGAAGACGACGACGGCAGCTTCGACTACACCATCACAGGTCTCAGCTTTAGCAAGGACTACTTCGTGTCGGTGGTAGCGTACAACGCTCGCGGCTATGGCACCCCGACGACTGCGCAGCCCGTGGACGCACACGAACGCATTACGCATCTTCTCGCCCAGGCAGCGACGCTGGACGAGGCGGCGCTTGCAGCCCAGACGATCACACTCTCTTTCGCGAACTACGCAGCCAAAACCACAGCGGCGATCAGCGTCACTGCCAGTGCACTGGAGATGCAAAGCGCCCTCCAGAAGCTTGATGTTGTCGGCGTACTCTCGGTCAAGCGTTCGGATTACTCGAAGGGACCGGCAGCCACGCCGTACGACGAAAGTGGCGTGAGCACACCGAACAATTTCATGTTGGTCTGGAGCATTACGTTCCGAACTGCGTCGGTGGACGGTGTGCAAGCAAGTGCGCTTGGCGCACTGACGGTCGCCGGGGCTACAAGTGTAGTGACGGCTGCAGATATGGTGACTCCGATTGAAGGCGGCTCGCTGGCGATTCGGCCCCGCGTTGTGGCGGCCACCGGACCTCGCGATGTACGCGTCTCGATCGTAGACGCCGCGTCACTTGGCGTTAGTTGGCTGCCGTCGCTGTCGCTGTCGACGTCCAAGTATCTTGTTGAGTGGAGTTCGACGCCGGACTTTGCTGCCTGTCGAGCAGGCTCCGTCAGTAGCAGCGGTACCAGGACGACCTACGCCGTTGCTGCAGCGAATTCCCAGGTGATAGCGTCGACGCTCAGAGCGGATGGTCGCGTGGCTTACACTATCGGGGGGTTGCCTGCCAACACGAAGCAGTATGTGCGCGTGTCGGCGTTCAACGGCAACTACGGGTCTCCGGTGCTAGCCCAAGTCTTGTCTGTGAGCACACCATCTACGACTGAAGACGTGGCCGACGTTCGAGTCTTAGCTGGCGTGAAGAACGTGATGCCGAAAGCAGTGACTCCGTTCCGCCCGACGACAGTGGCGATGCAAGTGAGCTCGAAAGATCAGCCGACGAAGATCGAAGTGCTCTTTACGCAGCCGACTAAGGACGCATTGGGTTTTACCGCTGGCAATGGAGGTGCAACCATCACGCACTACCGACTCAGTTGGTGGGAACCTTCTCCGGTGTTGAACGCTCAAGCCGTGACGTCCTACGACGTACGAATGACGGACGCCACTGGCGCCGCTGTGACTTGCTCGACGGGCTGCATGTTCCTACTGGGAGCCGAAGTGCAGTCATTGTCACTGACGTCCGACGCAGTGACAGGGGCCGGTTCTTTCCGCCTCGTGCTCAAGACGTCGACGTACTCGCAGTCTCTGTGCGTGGCTGGGTGTTCCATAGCGTTTGTGGCCACGAACAATGCCGTGAACGCTGTAAACTACGCAGCTTCGGCAGTTGATCTGAGCACCAAGCTGGGCACGAACGCGCGCTTTGTAGTTGACGCTGCTGGAGCTGCGTGCGTCTTCGAAGTTGTGGCTGTGTCGACAGTCCAGGCGAACAAACTTCCGGTTCGGTTTGTGTCGGCTGCAGGAGGAGCAACTTCGTGTCCGTTGCCATTGACGGCAGCAAGCTACACGATCCATGTGGAGCCCACAACGGCCTGCATCCCAGCTTCGACGAACGCTGCAGATCTGGTGACGGCCGTGACGGGCCTGATAGGCGGCGACGGCGTTGAAGTCTCTCGCGAAGTCGATGCTGCGGGTATCAACCGGTTGCGAGTTACGTTCACGGGTTCCAGTGCTTCGGGGGCGTCTGGGAATTTGGCGGCACATACTCCCGACGTAGCTCAGCTGGATGTTGTGGCGAGTGACGGAACCGGAGGGTGTGCGGATGTTTCAGGCAATGTGTGGACTGCCACGGAGCTCAACGGAGGCTTGGTGAAGCCTGGCGTGGCGTACGCGGTGCAGATTGCCGCTTTAAACTCTGTCGGTCTCGGCGCACCGTTGCGTGCAACGGCGTTGTGTCACGACTTGCCCTGCGCTGCTGGAGACACCGTTCTGGCCCCTGCAGCTCCACCGTTGGCACCGATTGACGTCACGGTGGCGAGCAACCGAGCAGACCGGACGGCTCTGAATGTGGCTTGGAAGGCACCGCCATCGAGCAACGGCGCCCCTGTGACGCAGTACCTCGTGGAGTACTCAACGGCAGCCTTCGCCCTTCCACCATTGCTGTGCTCGGGCTGCGCGGTGGCGTTGACGGCCGGAACGTCCACCTTGGCCCCGACACTTACGCTTAAGAATCAGATCGCATTGGCGAGCGGCCAATTGGTCGTGCTGAGTAGCATCTCTCCTGTGTGCATCCTGACAGTGAGCAAGGACGCTGCAACGTACGTGGAGACAGCGTGGCCCGGCACTGGGAACCAAATCGTGTACAACCTGGAGCGCCAGCACGGCTGCGACGCCTTCACTGGTCAAGCGGTGAACCTCAGGTCACTCTATGACTCCACGATGGACGGCTCCGTTGAAGTGCTTTCTAGTGCAACTACAGATGACAACCTGTTCCAGACGACGAAGCTTTCGCCGCTTACGCCCAACAAGAAGTACACGGTCCGCGTTCGAGCACAGAACCGCGAAGGGTACGGAGCGACGCAGGTTGCTACCTTCATCTGTGAGCCGGGGATCGAGTCTTGCACGGCGACAGGAACGGTGGCCATCACGCGGCAACTACCGGCAGCGCCGACGCTCACTGTGCCGTCTCAACTGCTGGGGGCCGGCGTGGTTGGCGCGACGTCCAACGCGCTGGGGTTCACGAAGGACACGCTGACAGTTGCGTTTGGCGACCCCAATAGCTGGTCAGGACTCGAGGCTGTCGACTGGTTCCGCGTTGAATGGGACTCGACTGCGGACTTCTTGTCTGCCGACAAAAAGACGGCGCTCGTGACGCCATCGGCCACCAAGGTGCCTTCCGTCTGGTTTACACGACAGCTTTGCGCTAGCTGCGTCACCGACTTGGCCACTGCAACGAACATTCTCTCTGTCAGTGGTGTAGGGCTCACCCTTGGCCTAGCTACTGGCGACTGGATTATGGTCGACGCTGGCACACTCTCCTGTCGATTGCAAGTTGCTGCGACGGCACCAACCGCCTCTAAGATCGAAGCGGTTGGAGGTCACGGGTGTCCTGACTTCTCGAGCAAGACGCTCACCCTCGATGCGCTTGAGACGTACGAGTATCAACTAACCACGGGGCTCTCCATGGGCGTCACCACGCACATCCGCGTGACGGCCCACAACGCGTTGGGCTACGGAGTTCCAAGCGATAGTATCGCGGTCGCTCCGATCACTGCAAGCGACCCGCCGCCGTACCCGCAAGTTGTGCTGGCTGCGCTGACTGGCAAGGATGAAGACGACCCCGATGTCCGTGTGAGCTCACTGCGTGTGCTGTTCCCACCGCCGACGATCGTGGTTAATACAGATTTGAACGGAGACGGCGGTTCTCCCGTGACGAAGTATCTCGTAGAGTGGATCGACACGAAGGAGTTCGCGAGTACCGTCCCGCAAATCCAGACCGTCAGCACGGCGTCCGATTCCAGTGGAAGCGTGGCCGGGTCCTTCCAACTTGCGCTAGACACAACGGCGTGCACTTACTGCCAGATCCTGGGCTCGTTCAAGACGTCAGCGTTGAGTGCTTCGGCTTCTGCTGAAGACGTGGAGCGGGAGCTACGCAACTTGCCGAACGTTGGCGACGTCGATGTCTCGCGTGACGGCTGCACGACGAAGAACCAGTGCACGTGGATGATCACGTTCTTGAGCGAGTTAGACGTCGTCCCTCCCTTGACTTTCAGTAGTCGACTCTCCGCTGCAGGGGGCAAAGCTACCGTCATGATAGCTGGAACAACTCAAGCTGGAAGTCTCGATGGCGCAATATATTGCCCCTCTACAGTCGGTCTGACTCTTGTGAGCGGACGGACGAACTGTGGAGTGGTGGTCGTTGACCCCAAGACCACAGCCGTCCCGTACGAGTACATCATCACAGGCCTCACTTCCGGTAAAACCTACTATGCTCGTGTGGCAGCCTACAACGCGCTAGGCTACGGTCCCAGACGGGTCACAGCTCCACGGTCACTGAGCGTGCCGTTCGAGCCGCCATCGGTGCCGAGGTCGCCGTTCAACATCGCAGCTAGACCAACTTTAACGCTGGCTGGACCAACGTCTCTGCTTGTGAGCTACGCCGCTCCAAAGTTCTCAGGCGGGACGGCACCTGTCACTGTCACGGGCTACGTGATCGAGTGGGACCCGTCTCCGGAGTTCGAGAGCGGCGTGAACGGAGACGCGTTGGGCCAAGTAACGATCGCGGCGAGCACGTTGGTAGCTGGGGCGGACGGAGCGTACCGATACACCATCGAGGGGCTGACGACGCGGCAGTGGGCGTATGTGCGCATGTTTGCCGAGAATGGCAAGGTCGGCGTCGGTGTGCCAGTGTTGACTCAACCAGCTCGGGAGATGCCGCGTGGGAAACCGTCGGCACCAAGCCAAGTGATGGCGGCGAACGACCCGGCAGCTGAGCCCCCAGGCACCGCACTCTTGGTGTCGTGGTCTCAAGGCTCTGTTGATACGGCGAGGTACGAAGTGGAATGGTATCGGCAGTACCCGACGGAGCCGCTGTTCGGAGCCCCCGTCGTTCAGCAGGTGGCGACAAGTGGATCAATTACCGGCGGCTTCTTCTCGCTGTCGTTCGGAGATGGCAGTGACCGATACCCGTGGCGACTTCTTCCTGGCACGGTTGATGTTGAACATGGCGCTGCGTTCATGAAGACGAGTGAGGACTTAACGGGCTTGCTAGGTGTGGGCGACGTCGTGTACATCAAGAACCAAGCGTACTTGGTGTCGGCAACGGGGACGTTTTCGGCGTCGCGGCTTCCACTGGCAGACGCCTCGCAGTTCCAGAATGCGGGGCTACTGGCTAATGCGCTAGGAACAACAGCGACGACATACGCGGGTGACACCGTGTTTGGTGCAAACTTGTACACTCCGTGGCGGACGATACCGCTGCCGATGGACGTCACTCCTACAGACATGGAGGAGGCGCTAGAGCTGCTGCCGAGTGTCGGCTTAGTCCGCGTTGAGCGCTTATCGACTCTGGTTGCTAACAACTATCAGTGGATGGTGACTTTCACGTCCCAAGTTCCTCGCAGCACCCTCGTCTTCCCGCTGCTCGCTGCAAACGACCGTCTTATGAAGAGCACCGTCGCCGCTGATGCGAACGTTGGCGTGACGAGTGTTTCGTCAGGTACAGCTCCGTCGGACTTCGCTTCCGCTGTTGTGAATGCCTCTAGCGCATCCGCCGACGATGGCCTCATGAAGTACAGCATCCCGCAGCTCGAGACCGGGTCGATCTTCTTCGTCCGAGTAGCTGCAGCTAACGAACGGGGATTAGGCACCTTCACGTCCGCGTCTGCTGTCGGTGTAACGCCGACGCGTTCTCCACTTGCTCTGGCTAACGTTGAAGCTCGGCCGCTATCGCCACGATTGCTCGAGCTAACGTTTGACCAAGTCCAAAGTTCGGGTGGACGCACAGTCGACGGCTACCGCGTCGAAGCTGCTCTCACGCCGAAGTTCACGGACCAGACGATCGTGCAGGAGTTACCGCCGACAACCAAGTTTGTGCGTGTTACCACTGCTGCACACACGGGTCCATTCACAGCTGGAAGCACGTTTGCGCTTGCTGCGGTGGACTCGCGGTCGTTCCACGGCACCTTGACTAAGCAAGTGGACGCGTTGGCCTCGGCTCAAGCTCTTGAAGCTGGTGCAGCATTCCTAGTAAGACTCAAGCCCGATAGTGCGCAGGGTTACGGTGCCGCTGAGCTGGACTCGACATTCTCTCGAGGAGAGCGACTGCGTGTGCGCAACGACCAAGTGAGCGTGTGTTTGGAGGGAAGCGTGGCGTGGAAGTTGCGAGACACCGACACGGGCTTGACGAGCACCGCGTACGTTCCGGCCACGGGGACGACGGGCACCCTCACGCTTTCAGCGGCCCTTACTTCTCCTCTACAGAGCGTGGTCGTCGTGGGGACTCAGATTGCAGTCGGTGCGGCTGCTGACGGACCTGCACACCCCGCAGCCTGCAAAGCTGTGGTGACGGCGGTCAGCGCGGACAAACTTCGCCTGAGCATTGTGCATTCGTGCATTAGCCCTACCAGCTCAGGATCGGCCGTCTTCGTGTTGAAGGGGGTTGCTACTTTTACTAGCGACGCGTACGACGCAACGACGAAAGTCATCACGCTATCGAGGCCCCTCAACAACCGCCTGGTTGAATTGATTGTCGTGGGGACACGCATTTCCGTCGGAAACGTCCCGGAAGACGCTTCCTCTTGTCGCGCGCGAGTGAGCACCGTGGTCAGCACGACGAAGCTCGAGCTTGATCACAACTGCGAAGAAGCTGCGGCCAAGCTGGCCAGTCAGAAACCCATTTACGTGCATCGAGGTCCTGCCATTCTCCCGTTGTGCGAGCCGGATGACCCGTGGAAGGCGTTGAACGCTACACGGATCGCTTCGTTGGTCACTCGGCTAGATGTAACGGGCGGTCGTGAACCTCTGCCTGTTTTCCGCAGTAGTTCAGCTGTGAGCGTCGCGACGGGGCTCGGCACTGTTGGAGGCAGCGACTCCGTGACGCTGGTTGACCCCATGATTATCGCTTGTGGAGACTACATCCGACTAGGTCGCGCACCCGGAGAAGGTAGTCCTGACGCGGATACTCTCGAGGCTTTGGCGACGTTCCGTGTTCGCGGCAAGTGCGACGCTAACAACTGTGATTGCACACGGGCCAAGGCCGACACCCGCTTGCTGCTAGGAGGTCTTGACGACTCGACCGCTTCGGTAAGCTTGGCTCCCAGACTTGCGCTGGCTCATGGAGGCGCTACACGTGAGATCCAGCGTATCGTGCTCACCGTCACTGGACCTGCCGTCCCCGTCTACAACGTTGGCGGCTTTCGCGTGCGATTCGGCGACGAAGTGAGCTCGTTGACACTCGGTACGGGCGGCGACGGAGGCCCCTCCCTCAATGACGATGTCGGGTGTCTGGTGTGGGCGTCTGGGCCGCTGTCAAGCGATGCATCACGAGACATGCTGGCTCTGGAGCGAGAACTCGAGAACTTTGCGGCCATTGACGATGTACGCGTCAAGCGTGCACTGACAGAGACAACCGGCACCCGTGTGACCGTCGAGTACACGGTGGAGTTCGTGGGGGCACAGGTGCGTGGCAAGATGCCTGCGCTGCAGATTCTGGACGTTGGCACCAACGGCTGCAGTGCCTTCGACGGGGGTGCCCCAGGCGCCCCAAGTGTGGCCCCAAGTGTGACGCGCGACCAGGACAGCTTCGTGACGATCTACCAAGCTCCGACGACCCCTGTCATCCCCTTTGACGCCACTGATGAAGACATCAAGGCTGCATTGGAGACGTTGAGTGTGGTGAGCAATGCAGATGTGACTCGTGAGGTGAACAAGCACGGCTATGACTGGCGCGTGACGTTCGTGGAGTTCCCAGCGCCGACCAAAGAAATGGAGGCGAGTGCGTTCCCTGTAGTGGCGGCCAACGGCTATGCATTGAAGGCTGTGCAGTCGCCACGGATTGTTGTGACCCCTTTCCAACTGCTCGAGCTAGACACTGCAGCACTTTCAGGTGCTGGCGGCGGCGTCTCCATCTACACGCGCGTGCGGGCGCACAACGCCGACGGATGGGGCGTTGCGGCTGCACCAGGTCCCGGCTCACTGCCACTCGCAGAGCAACTACCGGAAGCTGTGCGTCTTGCTCGTGCCGATGTCCTGTCAAGCTCCCAGTTGCTGGTTCAATGGGACTCTCCTGTACACGATGGCGGAGAACCCGTGACGGAATTCCGCGTCGAGTGGTGGCTGGACGGGACGAGCGCTACCGCTGCAAAGCCGTTTGCGGTTGTTCATGCTCTGGAGGCGGCATCCCAAGGCGTGACGGACGACGTCGCTACCATCACAGTGTCTGCTCCTACCGTGGGGGGCAAAACGCATCTCTCCGGTACTTTCCGTGTGGGCTTTGACGGCCAGTGGAGCCCCGAACTTTCATACGACGTGTCGGCCGTGGATATGCGAGCGGCCATCGTGGCTTTGCCCACGATTGAAGACGTCCTGGTGAACCGCGAGCTGACCGCAGGTGGATACACGTGGCTGGTGACGTTCCTCCAGCGCAGATACGGCGGTGATCAACACAAGCGATGGCGGTCGACACTCGCTACCCAGCCTCCATCCGGCTACAAACTCGAAGTCTCGGGTGTGAACTTGTTGGCCTGCACTACTGCAGAGCTGACCACGTGTGTACCGAGACTTGCCACGACGGTCGCAGCTCGCGCCGCAGTTGACGCTAAACCGGAGTTGCAGACGCTCGTGTGTATCACGACCAGTAATGTCGCGCCCACAGCAGCGATGGGCTTTAAGCTCAAGCTCTTCGGCGTCGAGACAGCGACGATTCCTGGCAACGCCGGCGCTGCTGCAGTTGAGAGCGCTCTTGCGGGTCTTGGCGTCGTGGGCGACGTGAGCGTTCGCTTCCGAGACGCAGCAGACACGGCCGTGTGCTCGGCGAGTGCGACGGCCAAGGGCGTCACGATCGAGTTTACCACTGCGCAAGGCGACATTCCTCCGATGACTGCGACGGCCACGACGGGCGTCGGCGTCACGATCAAAGAGCAGCGGAAGGGTCGAGCCCAGCTTCACGTGGGGCGTCTACCCTTCGCGTACGTGGTCGACGGTCTAGCTGCGGGCACGTATCATGTTCGAGTTGCAGCCTACAACAGCGTCGGCTTCGGGCCCTTCCAAGAGGCCACGGACGCCACTGGTTTGCTGTTAGTACCTCGGCCACCAATTGCACCGCGATCGCTTCGCGTTCGGGCGAAGACCATCGACAATTCGCACGGGATGCTGGTGGTGTGGACGGCCCCGCGCAGTGTCGACAGCCTCACGACAAAGTTCCGAGTCGAATGGGACTTCGGGGCCGGCTTTACGAGTCAATGCGGTGAGGCCATCGAGACGCAGACGCTCGTGGTGAGCAACGCGGCGCTAGCGAGCGCAAGCAACAACAAGTTTGCAGTGCTCAAGACTAGCGGCGCAGCAAAGGTTGGGTGCGTGGACCCAACCAGCCTGCCGTCGACTCTCACGACGCCCTTGAAGAATCTGGGAGGCGTGTACGCCGGTGCTTCTGTGACGATGCAGGGCGATGATTCCGCCACATACGACTACGGCCGCACCTACACTGTGGTGTTCCCTCAAGCTGTCGCCACTCCTGCTGTCGGCTACGATGTTGCGGAGAACGAAGCAGTGGCCACTTCGCCCGTGGGCATTCCGCTGCTGTACTGGGACAACACCGACCTCTGCTCCAACCCAGCAGCTCCGGTGTCGGTGGTTGTTCAGCGCACAGGATATGGTCCTGGCCTCGACGAAAAGCGTGGCCAAGGACGCATCGATGTGGATGCGAACGGCGTCGTGACGACCAACGAGTGCTCGGCGGCGCTGGCCGCTCCCATCGCGAGACAGACGCTAGACGCCGCGACCGCCATCGCCAATGCCTTGAAGCCGGACATCCTGAACCTGGCGGCCAAGAGCGGCGTCTTTGAGAGCGCCGACCTGGCCAGACCGGCGCTGTGTGAGTCGTGCGCTCAGAAGTTGACCGCGGGTGGCGTTCTGACCGTCACGCAGTCACTAACGTCCGTACTGAGTGCGGGCGACTACTTCCTCGTCGCGGACTGCCCCACTACGGCTACGACCAGCTCAACGCTCAGGTGCGTGATGAAAGTGACGGCGATAGCGCCGGGATCCATCACGGTCGACCTCAACGATCCGGGTCGCGGGGCGTGCGAGCTGCCGGCCACGTACGAGGCGAAGGCATGGCGAATCTCGCGCTTTGAGCTGCGGGCCCATACGATTCGGGACCTGGTTCCTGGTCGAGAATACGCGGTGAGAGTCGTTGCGAGTGGGGACGACACGCTCGGTGAGAGCCCCGCATTGGCCACGGCCAGCACCATCACGGCCGTATGAAGAAAATAGGATTCGAACGCTGAAGTACATTTGAATGCATCTTGTGTGCAGATGAAAAAAATACATGTTTGAAATATAGCACTTCAGCACTAAAGTGTCTAACAAGACTTCTTGAGTTCGACGACTCGAATTCCTCATCATAGACGGCAACTGGGTGGCGTTGCGTGGAGATAAATGGCTCCTGATGGTGCACGAAGTTGCTATCCCCCTGCTGGGGATAATTATCACAACCGGCCACAAAAACATCAAAGTTTTTCGTGTCGGCCCAAACAACCAGTGCCACGGGGCATGGCTTCGCAGCAACGCTGTTTTCGACGTATCTGCAATACAGATATTTGAATCGATGCTGTATCACACTGATGCATACATTTACTGAAAAATCGCAGATACATGTATTAGTATGAATACACTTGATACTGTAGTTGATATAATTTGCTTTGTAGTGACAGTCGGAGAAGCCTAAACTTCCGTGTGCTGCCGTTCAAGCAGGAGTTTGTATTCCTGCCAGTTTGCTTTCATCAAGCAAAGCAACTCTGCGCGATTGTCGTCGAGACAAGTGCGAAGATCGTTCACGACGTAGCCGGCTAAGCTAAAGAATCTCTCCTGAGCTGCAGTTGGAATCGGCTTCCCCTGGTAGATTCTGGTGAGGAGCGCAACGGACGGGCACATCATCTCACCGTCGTACGAAACCATTGCAAAATATCGATGTTATTGTGAAGGTGAAGAACGTTGTAGCTCCCGTGGTTTGCCTGGCATGGCCACGTAACGGAGAGTTCCTTCCATGCTTCGTTATGACCAAAACCAGGAGAAGCGTGGAATATATAATCGGAGCCGTGGAGAGAGTCGCTGAATAGCTTTTGCTCGCAACGACCGAATAGTTAGGAAACTGAGTCCAAGAAAATCGCAAGCAGGATGGCAGATCATTGGACTGAGGGCTAACACGGAAGTGCATTCGCATAGACCTGCTACGCTTCACGGTGGGATTGCTGTCTAAGCCCCACGGTGAATCCAAACGGCGATGGACCACAATATTGAATATGGTATCAACGTAGTGCCGATCTGAGGCTGGATGTATCGTTGATGCGGATACTCATGGTCCCCAACGGAGATACTGATGTTGCTACATATTATCTGCTTGATACCGTAGCAAGTAGCAGGGTCTGCTTCGAAGCCCTGGCCCATGGCAGGTTATTTGTAGGTTGATGTTGTGGAGCAGTATGCTCATTAATATATACAAGGTCAAATGCGAAGACGGGACAACGTGAATAGAGTCGAGCGCATCGTCCTCATTAAAAACAAATAAGCATGGAACCTCAATCTCGCGAATAAGTACGACAAGGAAACCATCGACAGGAACGATGTGTTTGCTACGGCTCCTTCCAGCACCGAATTTCTCCGAGCCTACGCATTTAATAAAAATAAGTCGATCAAACAAAACAATCATTCGGGAAACGTTAGAGTCTGTGTGTGTGATTCTGAACTGTGCAGCTGGCGAGTGTCATTGTCGAAGAAGCGGCCGACAAAGCGTGAGAACACAAAGTTGGCATTCTGCCCAAACAATGCCTGGTTTGTGAGCTCCTTGAACATCGTGCATTCACCAAGCTGTGACTCTGTCCGCAAGTGCTCTTCTAAAATTCTAGTTGAGTGGCCTGGATTCAAAGGAGCGATTGTAAAAGGGCTCAGCAGTGCTTGGGTTCGTGTGGCGTCCTCGGTAAAGCAGGTGGACAACGTGAACATCGACAAGCGATAAGCAATGGTATACAGGGCGATAGCACGCGCTAAGAAGATGATGGAGACGGATGAAGACAAGTACGACAAACTGCCGTCCTTTCTCAGGGCGTTTGAGCGCGAAAACCCGGGTTCCACAGTGTGATATCAAGTTAATAGTCAGGGTCGTTTCTTTCGGGCTTTTGGTGCCCTCTTTGTGCTCAAGACAATTGGGTTCTGATACTCGAATGAGCCGGTACCCATATGAAGAGCCCGCACTACAATGGCGTCTGTCTCCTGCTCGTTGGCAAGGATGGGGAATGGGAAAACATCCCTGCTGCTATTGCATTCGTACACAAGGAGACTGTGGTATTGCAGTTTCTGGGAATTCCCCAGATTGATGGGCCCTGACTACGCGACATGCGGGATCCCACATGGGAGGATCCAAATCGGTGTCCCGTTAGCGAAAGGGATCGGATTCGATCAGGATACGTACCCATTGCATGCGGATCCGGTCAGGATTCATAGTGAGATCAAGCTGTGGGCAGAATGAGAGGATCAGGAGCGCCCAGGGAGCAGAAGCGCGATAGGATAGGCTAAAACATAAATCAGAACCGAATTTGCACCGAAGGACTCACTTGGCTATAGTATAGGGGCCCCATACATAGACCAAGTGAAACGTTTTCGTCCTTCCTGCACACGTGGCAGCCCCTGGATAGCTTGGCCAGGTTGCGCGAGCCTTCGGTCTCTCAACCCCCTCAAGATCCCGCTATTGGAAGCGGCAAGCCCCGGAAAGGAACAGGCAAAACCCAGCAAACCGTTGCGGACTACTTAGTTGCTATCCATCCAACGAGCTGGTCCGAGTTTGGTAACTCAGAGCTGACACAGGAAGAGATGAAAGCTATCCAATCGCGAGGGGGCTCTACGGAGTAGTTTGGCAGGTCTTGCCCATTGTTCGCTGGGCGAACGACTAGTGCCATGGGAGGGCAATAGAACGCTCTGCTGCTTGCCGGTATCAGGGACTCTCAAGTTTTTGTAGCCTTTGTACTGTACTACAAATTCGTTGTGAAGACACTAGCAGTGAAGAAAGATCACGCTCAAACCTGGATAGATGAAGATCACAGGGTCATGTTGGACAGACAAGTCTGGGAGGCGTCAGCTTGCAGCGTTCGCAAGAACTCGGCGGTGGTGTATCATATCGAGGACACATTGGTCAGCCTCGAAGAAGAAGCCGAGAATGGTGTCAACAGTCGACTTCCGAACAAAGAAACTCGAACGTTTACGGTAAACTTGACGACAGGGGGGTGTACGCGGTGCACAGATCACCAGCACTTGCAGCTTCCACGCCAACACATTGTACTGAAGCGCCGCGGGCGTACCAGCCACTACCAGTATCTGGTGAAGTGGCGTGGTTATCCCGAGGATCAGAGTACCTGGGAGGACGGCCATCACCTCGAGGAGGACTGCGCCGATACCGTGGCCGCTTATGAGCGCTCCCACGGAGCCGGCCGGCGCTAACCGGCCCGAGAACGCTCACAGGTTCTACGGGATGTGACTGTCTCCCCTTGGCCACTTTGGCCACCACCTCTTCGAGGATATCTTGTGGCATGGGCGCGATCCGCAGGTCCCACTGATGGCGATCCCAGCCGCCGTCGGCCTTCATCTTCACCATGCGAAACCGCAACCGGCGGAGGACGAGCCAATCCGAACGGTGCGGCGATCGCTGCAGCTCCGGCATCGAATAGCCAAGGTGGCGAAGCCAGGCTTCGAACTTGACCTCGTTGGTCTCGCGGGCCAGGGCAGTGTTGTCCGCCAAGACAATGGGACACTCGTCGTTGTTGGCCACAGGCACCCCTCGTTGTCGGCTTTGCCGAAGGCTCTCGGCATACTCCTCTAGAGCCCAGACTCGTTGCGCTAAGAGCTGCTCGCGAGTACGTGGAGCCAGAGGCTCAAGTTCCCGCTTGCGTTCAGCAGCCCGCTCTGTGGCAGCGCGGTCGCCGGCGGCACGCTCTTGCAGGTTTGCGGTTCGCGCGTTGCAACACAGCAGGATCCACCCCCTCCTCTGCGCCAGCGTTGCTGATGATCGGTCGCTCCTGGGGAGCATCAGCAAGCGGGGCCTTGGAGGCGGGTCGTCACGGGAGGCTGCATCAGCCGGCAAGGCGCGGTCCTCAGCGGCTTTCTTGGCGCGCGCTACAGCAACGAGGCTGCGCGGGGAGGCGGGACTTCCGGATGAAAAACGCGCTGTTGCTCTGTGAGCCGGGGAGACAAGGGCAGAGGGAACCTCGTCGTCCGACTCCTCGTAGTCGACCTGCTCCGAGCAACTCTTCGGCGACGCCGGGCAGTCAGCAATGTCTCGGTCCTTCGCGGCGTTCCCACTGGGTGGGGTCTCAGCGTGCGGCGAGGCCGCTTCGGCACGGGCTCCAGTCATGACGTTCGCGCTCGAAGCAGGCGCGAGAGACTCAGTCTCACCAGGGTCGGCCCTGTGGGCCTCGCTCTCGCGGTCTCTCTCCTCCCCAGTGATGAGATCGACGTGGAGATCGGTGCCGCTACTGTCGGAACCGCTTTGGTCGGGAGGGCCGGGCACGCTCACTTGGTGCCGCTTGCAGCGTCGCGCCTCAGCGAGGGCCGCTAGGCGGCGTGGTGTTTTCGGCGGCTTCGGGCTCTTGCGTTTTGGCTTGGCCGCGGTGACCCGCGTGCTCGTCCGGCTTCTCGTCCGCGGGGTGGATGCCGTCGGCGGGGTCGTCGTGATACTCGGAGAGCTAGCGTTGACAGCAGGCGTCTTGGCGGTGCCCGGCGGGCTGTGGCTTCTGCGGTCGGCGGAGTTTTGAAGAATGAGACTTGGCCTCTGGGTGCGCACGTTGTGCTTGATGGCTAGATTCCCCCTTTCCGATCCTCCTCCTTGTGAGACGATGTTCTCGATTT